>JAANSN010006206.1:0-10961 GCA_036850665.1 Dicranocentrus wangi
GAAAAAAGACTAGGTAGTTTCATTGAGTGTATAAACTCGCAGCAAAAACTATGTCTCGTTTTATGCATTCTGAGGCTTCTTCCATTTTCCTTTTCAAGGACGGGTCACCTATGATCCTTGCAGCGTCTTTAACATCACGAATCATTTCATCCAAACGCTGGATTGTCCTCACAATTAATCCTTCTTGTACATCTGTTAGTTTCATTATCTCAGAGAATTCCTAAAAAAATAGAACAGGATTTGTTTAGACGATCACTATCGTCGTTAGATAAACATAACTCGTGTATTTACTGTACTGATGTACTTTTCCCAAAGCCCATTCGTAAACAACTTCTGCAAGGCCAAATTTAAACTGTTCAACATATTGCTCCACGGGTTCGCTCATTTTACAGTCCCGTTGGGTTTCTCCAATACTCCGTGCTATTGTTTTGACAGTCTCAACCCTCTATTACATGACGTTTAAGTATCATAATATAACGTGTTATTGAGTTAAACATATTGATTTCTTAAAAAAATATTATTATTATACTAACAAAATACCTACCTCCTTTAAACCTTCTGCATGTTGCAATGGTGGTTCTTCAGTACTTTTGACTTCAAATACCATACATGATAACAAGGCTGCTACTTCTGCAGGAGGGGCATCGGCAAGTACATTATGGAGCACCAATTCTGTTACTAACAATTCATTCTGATTCCCCATTTCACATGCAACACGTCCTTTAAGTTGTACTATACAGAAATTAATTCGAACAATGCAATCTTTTACTCAAGAAATTGTCAGTCCAATTCAAAAATGCATTATGTACAACCGATCGTTTGAACTAGTCTTACCGAGATTTTCTTCATCAATATACTTCAATTTTTTCAAAACGTTAATCCTATTTTGATATTCTTCGTGTTGTCTGAGAGAGCGTGGTGATAGCATAAAATCCAGATAGTCTTCAGTGTCCCGTAATCTCATATAGCAAAACACTTCCCTAAACTGTATGCGCACGCATGGAAAAATGAGTTAGACGTATCGTTAGATTGTAAGTAGTAGTAGTAATTCGTCCGTAAATTCATTCAATTACATTCTACTTTCCCCAACTAACCTTATCTAAGAATTCTTTTCCATCTGTAAACATTGCACACACATTCTGCATCTTTAAATTAACTCTGACTTCGGCGTACCGTAAAACTTCTTGAAACAAGTTGATCTCTTTCGTAGGAACCAATCTTTGGTTGGGAGCCAGACACATCACATCCATTGGTTGCATATGCATGCTTACAAGATATTCTACAGCTTTACTCACGTTTGCGGAGGGTAATTCTCTTCTGCAAGTATAAGAAAACCCTTTAACTAGAGAATTCTAAAGCGCGAGCCAGGAAATCTATTTGACAGTTTTAAAAATTGAGCTTAAACATACCTGAATCGTTCAATTTGTCGCCTTCTTACATCATTAACAATAGCACTTGGATCAACACGAATAATCGCTTCGGCAATGTCTAAAATTTCTCCATATTCTACTTCAATTACTTCATGGGAAAAGTAGCCGAACTCATTCATTACCGGTTGAAATTCAATCGGTAAATTATGGGCAAGATACAGAAACCGGAGAAAAACTTTATCCAGCATATCCACTGCGTCCAACGATTCCAATAAGTTAGCATATTCACAGTCAGATACTTGTATGCCACGATCCTTCAATGGAACGAGGTCCGCCGCTGAAGTAATGGTTAGGATTAAGAACTTGTTCGGATTTGGAGAACGTGGTGGGACAGTATCAAGAATCACTCCAAATCTTGTTGTAAACTTGGGGAGTCTCTGAAAAACGACAACTCTCCCGGGACTAAATATTCCAGTACGCGTATGTTTTTGCAGAAATGGCTGCAAACATAAAATGGCACAATCTTTTATTACCTTTCCAAACCCAAGAATTGCGAATATTGTTCATGTATATTATTTATACTTACTGTTAAACTATCTTGAAGCGTAATGCAGTCTTTGGCATGATTGTAAAATCGTATCAAATTCGTGTCTCTCTCTTGGGTTGATTCCCATTCTAATTCTCCAACTTTTGTTCGGACGGCTTGCAAGTTTTTCTTAGTTTCATCAATATTTAATGACCTGGAACCTGCTTCCAAGAAACTTCTTTTCATTACATCTTCTACAGTTAACGTCTCAATTCTCAAAAGGTTCAGAATCATGCTGTATGTTAGCCGGAATTGAGATTCCAGCTTAGCCGCTCTTCCCAACATCATTTGTTTCAAATCAGTTGAATCTGGAACGTGTGTTTTACATAGAAGAATGACGGTTCCAGTTGTGTCCAAACCCCGTCTTCCTGCTCGACCTGCCATTTGAATGTATTCGGCAGGATTTAAATTACGAAACGAAATTCCATCGTGTTTCCGAATTGAATCAAATACTACTGTGCGAGCTGGCATGTTTACACCCATTGCGAACGTTTCGGTTGCAAATAGTAGCTAGAATTCAAAGTATAAAATAATATTCATAAAAATACATTTAAACTGACTCCTGATGAATCCAGCATGTAAAAGTTTGCATTGTAGGCAAAGCTTACCTTCACGAGACCCCTTTGAAAGAGCATCTCGACGACTTCTTTCAGAATCGGTAAAATTCCACTGTGATGCACACCTACTCCACATTTCAACATTTCTTGTACAATACGTACCTGAAATGCAGCAGTACCGCAGAAATGTATAAAATGATTCTGACTTTGTAAACAATACCTCATTTCTTCTTTACCTATTACAAAATTAGAGTTTTTACCTGAGGAAGGTCCCTATCACTGCCTTTCAGCCTTGAAATACTTTTCATAAAGAAGGAATGAATTTCGGATTGTTGAGTAGCAGTACATAGTGCAGTGCTCGAACTGGCAAGCATCTGGGCATACTGATCACATCTTTTCCGTGAAAAAGTAAATATAACTACTGGAAGTTTCTCCTAAACACAATTAATTAATGATAATAATTAACATTAGCATTATTCGCATGTGCTGTGCTTTGCGCTCTTAGTTTTAACTGATACCTGATCCTTAAGGTGATTGACAAGTCCAATGTATGTAGTTTTTTCAGCGGCTTCACTCAAATGATTCTTTCCCCCTTTGGGGCCAAATTGCTTATCATGTTTTGTTTGCCGAGAACGCTTAGCTTCTATTGCTTCATCATGTCTGTAACATAAAAGGCAAATGAGTCATGCATTCTCGTATTCCGATAAAAAAATAATTTACACTTGCCAGCTAACTATTTACCCTCGTTTTAAAAACTCTCCTTCTGAACCAAGTATTTTAAAGATTTCATCTTTAGTCTTTCCACCCGAGCCTGTGTACAAATAGTGCTCCAAAGGCACAGGACGTTTCGGAGTACTTATTACATAAATTTTCTTCTTTTTAATTTCACCAACCCAGTTGGCAAACTGAAGGGCGTTTGGAACCGTTGCACTTAACATAATTATACTTACATGTTGTGGTAACATAATAAGCACCTCTTCCCAAACATGACCTCTCTAAATAAAAAACGAATTCAAGTGAACACGCATCACTAATACATATGACAAAAGGTATACAATTGACACCTAACCTATATTTTACCTCTTCATTATTCAAATAGTGAATTTCATCGAAAATAACCCATTCCAAATCTCTTATAACATCGGATCCGTTGTACAACATAGATCGCAAGATCTCAGTTGTCATTATCAAGCAGGAGGCACCTGGGTTGATTTGAACGTCTCCCGTGACTAGCCCAACACTTTCAAACTGGTTTTTGAATTCTCGAAATTTCTGATTAGATAGAGCCTTAATTGGTGACGTATAAACAGTTCTGCAAAGCATTGAATAGTTATTAAATACATTCAGGTTCAAGTATAATTAGAAGTGGTCAAGTGTGGTTCATTTAATTCACACAAAAATAAATAATTCAATCGTTTCGAACCTCGTCATATGTCGGCAAGAGAGTGCTATGGCATACTCAGCAACTACTGTTTTACCAGCCGATGTGTGTGCTGCAACGAACACATTTTCATGATCTTCTAGCTTCGCAATTGCTTGCTTTTGAAAAGTATCAAGCGTAAACGGATACTTGAAAGCCATGTTTGGAACTCTTTGTTCAAAGTCAAGCATTGGTTTCGTCACGTCGATTGTTTCAGCCCAAGGCATTATAACTGGGTTAGCCCGTGCCTGTGTTTTACTAATTTTTAAAACCGGAGCAACGTTCGAAACTTCCTCTTGCTGTGTAAAACAATACAGGGTTAAAATTATTAAAATTTATTCATTATAATATCTATTGGTTTTAAACACAATTTTGCATAATTTATAAGTACCTTGTCTTCCAAGTTGAATGAATCATCTTCCAATTCTTTCAGTAAAAGCTTCACTTGCCTTTCTTGTTTTGCAAGTTTAGAAGCAGATGGTTCATAATCCATACCGTCCTTCCTTTTGACATCCCAAAAATTTACCGGATTTTCCGCCAGCTCTTTCTGTAGGTCAACGGTAACATTATTGCAGTTCAACTTTTACAAATGTCTAATTTCACAACGTAAAGAAACACGCTTCGACAACGTTTGATAATACCTTTATTTCAGTGCCCATTTCCGCTACTGACTTGATTCCAGAATTTGTAGAGCTGAAATCCATTCCCTTGTCAAACCCTGGTGGAACCGTGTCCATATCTGGTTCAAATAATTAGTGTTTGTTGTATTACGATACGATAGGATACAAAATGACAAAGAAATATCAATCACGACATGCAGTCCAACTAAATATATTACCCCTTTCGAAAATCTCTTTAAATAATGCTGCTTCGTCTCTATCCACCTCCAAAGAAACCGCATCAAGTTTACCAGAGGCATCCTTTAACTCCTTCTCTTCGTCAAATCCACCAGGCCAAAAGGGCAAGTTCGCCGAGCAGCCTTTCAGTCCATCAGTTTTCCTCCCAGGGGCACGGTTTAAGGAGAGAGAATTATGGGGAGTTTCTACATTCGAACTGGTCCCAACCTCTTCATAAGAAACAATCTGTCCCGTTGCTGGATTGCGCTTAACCTGTTATATATGTTTGAAAATTTGACAACGGTACATGTTTAAGATTGATTGAAATGATTATATGAATACTAATTCTGTAATTTTATTTTTCTTATTATTATTAGGTATGGTCTGTCAAATAAACTGTTACTTGGACCATTAGCCGTTATTACCTTAAGCGTTAACGGAAGCTGGGTAGAATTGACATCGAACAACGTACTAATATCACGAGGACAGTCGACAGCCTTCACATTTTCGCGAAAAGTATGTACGGGAAGATCTTCATTCTTTAGATATTGTTCTAACAATTCGCCTATTTCTCCTGTCACTGGGGGAAGTCCCAAGTCAAACTACGGAATAAAAGCAAAACATCCTATCATCCTACTTTCAATGTCATTGTAACTGACGAGCGACAGCGGCAAGCTCATCTCCGCCACGGTGGTCACACGACGGTACTTCAATCAAATCAAATAATGCATGATTGAAATGAGAATGAATGAAATAACTTCAAACTTACAAACGCAGGGATCTCCCCATCGTGTCTTTGAGTTTCTGCCATTTGTCAACAGTAAACTCACCAAACTATTCACACTGACTCTCTACTGACTTCTGCTGACTTACTCTTTCAACTGTCACTGTCACTAACTGGAACTGGACCTGTCATATAAGCATAAAGTGACAGTCTAAAAAGCCTTTTACAATTGAAATCGGGAGTATCATCTACGGAAAGTGACAAGGTGGATGTTGGCTGACATAAAGGTATAATGTATCCTCTCTAATTNAAGGTAATGTATCCTCTCTAATTGCTAGTTACCAACAACAGGAGAACAGAACAGACCTTTGAAGCACCTTATAATATATCGAAGCAAAGAGTGCGGTGGTGTGTGTGTGTTGGTTGTGTACGAACGAAACAAGTCCTTCCAAAAACATCCGGTCCGACTCTTCTTCTTCTGTTCTGTCTGACTGTGAGTGCTGAATCCGGCCTCGCGGTTGTAGGAGTTTATGGATTAGACATTGGACGGGGCGAAGAGTGATACATAAGGAACCTTTCTACCTTTCCTTGACTTTGTTTGTTTTTTTGTGCACGAAAACGTACTATTATGCAGTAAATACTTACGCCGCTTGCTTTTGCCGCAATTAAATTACAGTAAGCTTCCGACTGTAACTGCAATTATTTAGAAACTTTGTAAATGATTAGGTTTTAGGTTATTTTTATTAGGTATGCATATTCATATACACGAGATTTCAGCTTTTTTTTTTGCGAAATACAGATGACATGGTTTTTGTTTTTTTGAATGTGCAACAGACAGATAAACTGTGCGCATACAAGACAAGATGTAGTTTAGAATAGATGACAAGGACAAAGAACTTTAGTTCAATTCAAGCTTCTGTACTACAATTATGATGCACTTTTTTATTCGCGAATTACTTCCTGTTAAACAGTTGGTTCGGTATAGTTCCCTGTGGAGTGCAGTGTGCAGTGCAGATCGTATTATACCACCTAATATATATGCTATGCTACTGCTTGCGTGTAACAGCTTTTAAGATGTTATCAGCAGAATATGCAATGCTGATCCCATCGGGATTAGGATGTCATCTAAATTATTCTAAATTCTGGGTAAGCCTGTTTGTTACAAACACAACTATTTAAGCATAACCACAGCTGGGAATCGGGAGTCATGTTGTTGGATTCGGTTCAAGATACGGAGAGGTGAGAGGTATATAGGTACTTATATTAAACCACAAATTGGGCGATACCCTAAATTCTATAATGTAAAGTGAATGTGTATAACTCGTGAGATAACTCGATAAAATTCTCTCAACCTACACGAAGAGATCTTCCCGGTCGGTCGCGTTAATCACAGTCGCTATTTTCGGCATTCTTTATGCCTAAGTGCCGAACACACACTTCCAAGTTTCTTACTACACAAATCCTAAAATGGACAATATTGCCACTTTTGAGATATATGTTAAGCATAGAGATATAAAGTATAAGATAGAGGGGATTTCTTTCTTGTTTTTTAGTCTATGATGTTAAGGCTTCAGTTGCAGTTGCAGTAATCAATTTCCGGTTGATGTGTTTCATATTCCCATACTTTCATTTGGCTTGTCACAAAAATTGGGAATCCAGTTGATGCCACTTGATCGCCATATGCCGGTGTCCATATTGCAAGAATAAGAAATGGTCGATTGTTACCTCTCTATGATATCTTTTGTAATACCAGCCAGGCGGTTAGGTAGGAAGCAAGTTAGTGCTGGCGGTTTCACAACGGTGGCTTGGCCGTAATTAGTTGAGTTTTTATGATTCACATAGTTCCCACGAGATGCATGCAACGCAACCTTGGAACCCATTGTCCTCTCAAAGCATTTTGCATCCGACTCAGCTTCCAGATCCAGAATCCAGACCCATTCAAATAAAGATTTGATGTACGTGTATGTGGAATGTGGAGTTCAAATTCAACATCTATCTGGCAGGTAGCCCCCGAATATATTATACACAAAGATGGTCACATGGGGAAAGCCCGTGAAAGCAGTCATCTACGGTCCCCATTAGAAGCAAAAAGATTAGCCAGAGGACAATCGAGAATCGAGAGTCGACTAAAATGTGTGGGGGCGAATTGTTCGCGTTCGGGTTATTTTACACCTTCTTCCATAATCGCTGCGAACATAGAGAATAGAGATTCTCTATAAGCTGTGATTCTGAAGAGAATAGAGAATCCCCATCAAAACGTAGACCAAGGTTGTGAGCTTCCACCCACGTGGGGTGATCAGTACACAGACACAGTTCTCCACGAACGAGTGGTATGTCGCAGCTTTGCCTGCCCGTCTAAGGAAATTCCTGCCTGCTGAGTCAAGGAAATTCTTCCAGGAAGAACAAAAATTGAATACATACCAACGAAGAAAAGAGGCAGGTCGGACAGGACCTATCGATGGTATATAATATCTCACAGATCATCTACTTCAAAGAACGGAGAGATGATTTATAATGAATTTTCAATATCCAAAAAAGTAATCAGTTGGTCACCATTATCCCAGTCAAAATAATAAAGGTTTTCTGTAGACTAATTAGTATGTTTTACGTTCAATAATATCAATAATATCACACGATTCTCCTACTTTGGTGTAATGGAAAATGAACGTAGGTATTATGGGCTGTGTTTGTGTTTGTGCTGTGCATGATATTTTTGCAACTTTGTTGAAAGGTTGTTTTAGGCTACATAAAAGATGCATCAATGTGCAATTTTATTCACTACTCTCTGGTTACCAGCTTTTATAATAGGTTATATTATGAACCAGAGATCACTCATCGTCAGTCCAATCTTTATGCTCGAAATAAAAATCTGCCGATTATCCATGTCAAAACAATTTATTAGATAGGCATTCAATGAACAACCTGAATTGGTAGTTTGGTAGGATGTAAGTATTTTTGCTGTCAAAGAGAAACTAGTAAGTGGTAGTGGTTGACCTTCTTCTGCAAGATTAGCAAGATTTGATCCAGATTTGGGTGGTGCATACTAAAAAAAACATGTAATAGGTCTTCAATTCATTCCTGCTCCTTCTTCCACCTCTGTCCTGTCGCTAAAATTGATGTTGAGAGCTTGAAAGAAATCGAGAATTGCATCAATAATTCAATAGCTTATTGTTAGTAGTAGTGTGTGTCATTTCATGTAGAATTAGTGCATACCGGAAGGAAGGACATAGTATCAGTAGTTGAAACATGTATACACACACACACATCGCATCTTTCGCGATATGAATTTTTCTAGTTTGTCTTGTCAGTTTACGACTCATGATCGCGACGATCACGTCCCACCTTTATTACAGGGGGCTAAAATGGGTAATTTTGATCAGTGGATTTCTTCATTGTATTAAAAACACCCTATGCATACGTGTACTACCTGTGTAGCGTATGATGTAGTTGCTGAAATCAACAGGATCAGGATATATTTTCCCGTGTAAAATATGATATAGATAAGCAAGCTCATATAATATTTTATTTCAGCCATCTATTTCGGAAGTACTTTGTTTGCAAGCACAAATTCCACATTATACATGAACCATCTGAACATGTAATATGATTGTGTGATTGTAGAATTGTAGATTATGCTGAACCCAACTGAAAACCTATACAACAACACAATCGCCTGATCACCTCATTCAATCTGAAGGTCGCCGCTACTTTATCAATAGGTATACGTATTGTATTACAAATATGCAACTTTGCCATTATCAACTTTTTTATGCTTTTTATGCGGAATACAGTTGTGAATTGCATAACAGTTTTCCAAAAAGCAAACTACAAGTCGTTAACAAGCAGAAAATTCCGTAAAATACACTTTTAGCTAAAATACGTACAATACACTTACTAAGAAAGCCTTCAAGGTCAATCGTGGTTTTTTAAATTATCTGAATAGCGGCATGCGTGACCACGTATACAAGTGGCACATGTATTAGCTCTTAGCTCCCTAAAATAAAATATTATACGTTTTCGTATTTCGTATCGATCTAAAACTATACAGGCACATAATTTACACCTACTCATTTGCACATTCATAATGTTAATGTATTTTGCAAGGAAATGTGTGTGTCTAGATTTGAGACTTTTGTCGGCTACTTCAGTCTTTAACCTGAACATCAACGTCGAAGCTCTAGCTCTAGCTCTAGGTTTATCTTTATGATTAATGCTAAAAACTAAAAGCCTCTTCTCCGAGTAAACCCATTAGTGCGCAAGGCAGACACTATATGATTATGATTGTCATGCGTTTCCAAAAGCAAGCAAAGCAATCACTTATTCTGGCATCAATGGAATACATTGACACATTTCTCACAACATGCATAATAAATGGCGATGATGAGAACAACGCAAACAATTCTAAAAGTTTGAGCAATTTAGCACTGATCCTGTTATTTGCTGATGAGCCTCGTCGTAATTTTACACACATATTTATCAAATAATGCGCAATGCACACACGGAAGGTTCGACGGTTCCACTAGATAATTACAAACACAAACAACGGGGGCATAGCTTCTCTCAACCATTTCAGAGAGAGCAAATTGTGCAGCAAAGCCAAAGTAATAACCTAACTATTTTTTAAGCTGACTATTACATGTGGTGTGCAAAGTACGACTTCATGAGAATCACTATAGCGTAGGTCTGGTCTGGTCTGATTGTGTGAGTTGTTGAATGGCATTCTCTATTCTCTTCTTGGCGATGCGATATACGACCAGTACGACTACGACATGTGTTTTTCCTACATAACATATATATGAACATGAACTGTTTTATATAATATGAATTGAATGTGTCTGCTGAACTGGCAGAACTGAAATATGCAGGAGATAGATAGAGTAGACGCTAACGAGATTATCCGTTCTTTCTCTTCTTCACAATCACATCACAAGCAAAACCTCAACTGTTCACAGTGTGTATAATAATATGGAATATGGATGGATGCATAAAACTTTTTACAACTACTACATGTAAATATATGTGTGTGCAGCCCGAACGGAATTTTTTTTATTCTTTACCTCTCTCTGTAAGTATATTTTATGCATCCGTCCTTATCTGTAAAAAAACACGTATTATAGATTCACAAGATTCTCATATTATCATCATCATCCCTCTTCTCTCTGTGTCCACGTCAGTTTTCAGAGGAGTTTCTGTTTCTACTGAGCGAGCAGATTATCAATATCAACAAGCACTCATCATCTCTCATCTCATACGTAAATACATATATGTACAGACTAATAATTCTGCTGCCTTTTTATCCGTTTCCTTAAAGACTTCAACGTGTTATCGCATATTTATACGTTGCGAGAGTTGTGATGTGATATGTGATGCATGCAGCAGCAGAGGTTTAGTACGTTCTTTTTGGGAAGCTTTTTCTTCTACTCATTTTGCGAAGAATTCTTACAAAGTCAAGTCAAGACTCTCAAGAC
>JAANSN010006207.1:0-10960 GCA_036850665.1 Dicranocentrus wangi
CATGGAAAATGTAATTTGGCAATTACACAAGTCACTCAAGTACCAAATTATTATTTTTCCCGTTCTCTAGCAACCCTGACTCACCATACATTAGTAATCGTCGTTCGTGGAGTCGTAAGTTGGTGAAAGAAGCATGCAAAGTTGTCCAAATTCCAAATAATATGTTCCATTATATTCCACCACCGTGGTGTGTGCAGTAGCATCCATCCGGTGCAACAGGAGAGGAGGGGATGGAGTGGTGGAATACTGAAAAAGAGAAAATACGTATACCGTCTCCTTTTTCCACCTTTTATAATTCCTTGCAGAGTTGTGCAAAAAAAAGGAACATGATCAACGGGACCACTCAACAGACTACTCATATCATTTCACACGTACACACGCCGTACAAGACCAAACAAAATAAGCGTTGAAAGGGTGGTGGTGGTGTCTGTCGACAAGGGGGAAACAACAAGTAAATATTATGAAATAGAGATACAAGCCAACGGTGAATACTAATGAGGAAAAAACTGGTCAATACCCAAACATTGGAACATACATATGACCACATTCTTGGTTCTCTTGGGTGGAATCGCTAAAATGCCAGAGAAACCTCCTTCTTCGTGTTACTTGTTTTTTTTTCCAGGAAGCTAGAAAAACAAGTCGGGGGAAAAGTGTTCTGTTCGATTTTTTTACTGGGAAAAACGTTTTTTTTTGTTGGCAAGTACGCCCAATATTTTTTGTAGATTCTTTTCTCCATAATTTTGCCCCCGCTTGGAGGCATCTTGTTGCCCATGTTTTATATTCTCAGTTGAGAGTCCCACCTCAGCTTCTTCACCTCCTCGGCACCATACCACTCCCTATTTACAATTAGATGAGGTATTTTTCCCCCACAAAAAAATGTAAAAAGGGAGAAAAAGGAAGAAAAAGGGAAACTCCATATATATAAAGTGATTATTGCACCAAAAAACTTTTTATTTTCGCTGGCCACTTTCTACGATGCATATCACCCGGTCACTTTCATATAAAGCGAAAAAGGATAATAATATGTGATCCACCAGCCAGAGCCACCGCCGCCGCCGCTGCAATGATTCTTTGTACGAAAAAAGAGTGTGAGCAATATTTTGGCACACAGCGGTGCAATCGACGCCACTAAAACTAAGAAGGAAATTCGGCGTAAGGTTTAACAGATGTAAACTTCTCGGTGAAAATGCGATCTTGCGCTCATTAGCAATAGAACCACGTCCCCTGGTAGCATTTTAGCATTTTCTTTATCCTCTTTCCTACTTATTTTTTTCTTCTTCTTTCTCTTTTACTTCCACACAAGAATCTCAATCTTCATCAAGAGTTGGTTACAGAGGCTGCATACCAATTTTTTTTCCCGGAGAGAAAGTTTTTTTCACAAGAAAAAAAAACGAGAATCCTTTCTTCCTTTTTTTACCCCTTTGGTCCGAGAGTGAATTTTGGGATAGTAAGGTTTCGTTCGTCTTCTTCTTCTTCTCCTGTTTTCTCTATCTATGTGTGCTCAGCTCATATGTGTTTTTGAGGCTGTGTGTGAGTGTTGTCTTCCGTTCCTCTTCCGTGGAACTTACGGCCTTTTTTTCCTCCTCAGTCTTTATTCCCTTTCTTAATGATTCCAGAAAATAAGTGTAATGCTATAGCTTATATAATAATGCCAGAATCTTAAGGTTTTGCTTTCCTTTTAGCGCTCCAACCGAAACGGACTAACGGAACGGTGGCGTGGTGTGGATTACATAAAATGAACAAGGGAAAAGGTGTGTGATGATGATGCTCTATGTTTTGATGGGAGTAAGCTCAAAAAGAGACAGCTGCTTTCAAAGACTGGCGTGTTTCTCCTCCTCCAATGGAATAATCAAGTTCATCAAACTCTCGGGGTTCCACTCTCTGGAAAGAGATATAATATAAAAAAAGGACGGTCTTGCTCGGATTTCTTTTCTTTTTTTCATTTCTAGTCCCCATTCATTCATTCACTCATTCATTACACACCAGATGAGATGATGATGTTTCGAGAAGAGACATATAAAAACAACAGTGTATGCAGCAGGTCCGAGAATGTGGGTGTAGTAAGGTTGTTTCCAGTAGAGATTTAAGAAACACAAGATGGGCAATGCCAGTGTTAAGCATAGGAAGGATTTTGTGACTGCATCCAATTTGTTGACCGTGGACTGATAAAATTGTTCCATTTAAAATATATGGGAAACTTTCGTTTCTGAGGAAACACATGTCTACGGACACCAGAGTTGCATGCTTTTTGGCAATCCCAAAAAGCCCTGCTGCATTTCCACTCTTTAAATAGTTTTCTCCTCTATGGTTGTTTCAAAGTTGGATCGAGTAATTAGGAATTTTATGTTTTAAAGGTACAAAACTAGTTACTTAGCCACTCGGCCATGATGAGATTCTCAGATTGAAGATTCAAGTTTTTGCCCCAGTAAGTACCATCGTCAAAAGTATATAAAAGTGAGAAATTGGTCAACAACAACAACAAAAAAGTGTGGGCAAAAAATGTCGGAAGTTTCTGCAGATATTTTTTTTCCAAACGTTTGTGACACCCGACTAGGTCACAGGTTAGTCAACTAGGTCGGCCTCAGTGACCTCGCTCACCACTCATTTCCCTCACACGGGCCACCACTGGACGGATGTTGAAAGGTTTTTTTCTGTGGTGGGAAGGAATAAACTTCAAGATTCTCGCATTTCCCAAAAGTGGTCCTGCAGAAGAATTATATTATTACACAATCTATTTATATGGAGATGATATTATGACGCGTCTCACACTCTAATCACAAGTGTTGGAAGGGACTCCCAAGCAAAAGAAAAAAAATATATGAGTCTCGTCAAGAGTATATATTCCATGGGAACGTGCAACAAGAGAAGGTCTGTCACAAAGTCATAATGTTCTCTCTGTCAGCGTAACCGTCACTACAAGTTTTCATCATGAAAGAACGGAAATGACAAGGGGGAAACCCAGTACATTCCTTTCTTTCCCCTTCTTCTACTTCTTCTTCTCCCATTCACTTCGCGATTGATACGAGTTGATGGGGCTTTTGTGCTGGTTCAGATGATGGTTCCCACGGAGCTGTGGGCATGCATGCACATTGGGAAAATAATACGGAGGAATAAAGCAGAGCGCGCTTCCAAGGCGATACGGGGAAGAAACACTGAAGGCTGAACACGCAAAGACAAAAGTCTATTCTGGGTTTGTCACAGGCACCCAACATGGGCCACTCCGTCGTCTTAAGGCAGATAACAAGAGATTCAACTTTTCCTGAGATGCCAGTCTCTCGCCTGTTATCGCCGATACTGGGTCCGCCGCCGCTCTTTTCTTTCCTTTTTTTACTTACTTTTCTTAGTAGCCATACTCCTCGTCCTCGTCGTCGAAATAACGAGGTGATACTGGGGAAACGGATGGGAGACCCACAAATGGGGAAAGTAGAGGACTTCCAGAAGAAGAGATTGTCTACACGCTGCTCATATAAAACTGAAACCGTACCTCGAAACTCTTTTTTCCCTCAAAAAGGAAAGAAAAGGAGGAAATGGTGACTAAGGTGCTTACAACCTTTTCCCACCGACTACTTTGCCAGCAAGAGAACTTGGGACCAAATTATAAAAAACCTGGTTGGCTGGCTGGCTAGCTATAGACAAAAATTTGGATGGGGTTTTTTTCTAAAGGGAAATTTTTTTTGGAACGTTGGAAGTTTTTCCTCTCACAAACACACTGTATTCCTATCGGGAGGGAGCGCAAAATGCATGCATGCTATGCTGATATAAACTCCTCCTGTTGGTATTGGTCTCCCAGTCGGTGCCCGTTGACTTGACTCCTGAGTGGGGTTTCATTTTGGGGAAAGTGCTTTTCAAAGCAAGTTAACTCAATTACAATAATGTATTTCTCTGCGACGATCACCAACAAAATGACACTACTCACTAACCGCATCAGGATAGGATAGGAGAATCCTTCATCATTTCATGTCACTTTCTTTTTTCTTCTTTTTTCCCTACCAAGTCTCGAACTGAGTGAGTTGAGTGAGTGAATGGGAGAGTTGAGCCGTGGAAAGAGAGACTGGCTGCGGTTTTATACTGTTCAGGTAGAGATTGAAAACTCTTTTTTTCAAACGAGATACTTATCAAAGAGAGAAGAGGGTGGGCGGGGGATGACACAATCAGAGAAATATAATACACTTGTATACATCATCCCAAGTGGAATTAATGCACGTTCAGGTGGGAGTTTCTATTTTTTTTTTGGAAACTGAGCGAATTTCAATTTGTGACTGATAAAGGAGGTACGGCCCCGGGTAACTCAACACTACTCCTGAAAGGAACTTTTTCAAAGCAAAAAGGGAATATATATTGCCCTGATAAAATTTTCAAAGGTAAAAATTTCTCCATTTTTTCTTCTTCTTCTCTCACTCCGAATTTAATGCAATTTAATAATATCGCTTTGTTGTTGAACAAAAGGGGGAGGGGGCTGGAACCTGAATTCCGTTCGTGTATATAGAACGTAGGTGAGGTGAAAGTATGAAGGAAACAATGATAAGATTACTTAGAATCAGAGATGAAATGTAGTGATAATCTAAAAAAAAGAAGAGAGTATAGTGAAAGTAGTTGATATTTTTCCCTTCAATGTTTTCTATCTCTCCATCTCACCATAGCCCATTCATTTTGATTGAAAAGCTCTTTGCTCGTTGACATTATTATTTGTATTTTCTCCCAGTGAAGCCTTGGTGTATACCTGGGTGGGATGGGAAGCCCCTCTTAAAAGGAAACTGTTCAACTGGAAAATTAAATTGAGCCCAGTTGAACGACGGGGGGAAGAAGGTTGCTGGAAGGAATAAAGGAGCTATTTTGTGAAATTTGAAATGTACGGTTGCGAAAATAATGCAATTAGATTTGAGTTGGGTGGGTAAGAAAGGGGTTGAATTAGGAGGGGATTGAACCATCATCATGCTCACGTAAAACCCTTTCAAATTTTGTCAATCCTTCCGTTCCTCGTAACCCAGAATTCGAAAGTAATCATCACGTAGAGAGCATAGTTCATCATTGCCCTCGATTTTCTCTCACTTTGAGCCTTGAACGATGATGGAAATTGGACCAATTTAAATATAAAAAAAGAGGAAGAAAATGCACCGCACACAACCGTCGCGTCGCCTCGTCGTCACAATGTCAGCTCCCAAATTGACTTTCTCTTTCTGTGGAAAACATAATAATATTGAATAGGTTTTTCTAGCACTTAAAATTCTCCGTTTGTCCCATAATCCCGTGACACACGTTGCTGACATTGTCGGGTAAAGTGATTTTCCCCCCGCAACGGAAGGAGCCCCATCCACCCCGGTAAAACAATTCCTTGGAAACCAGCAGGTATTATTAACTGGAGCATGGCTTATTACGTCCCGGAAGTTATGGTACATCAGAAGAGTCGAGAGAAAAATAGAAAGCTACTTGTTTTTTTCATTTTCGAGGGAAAGTTGTTCCACACGGGCCGAGAATTGTCTCTTCATTTTTCCTCCAATACAACATGTGATTAGTTCGGAGTGGAGCTCTTGTCTCCTCCACTATTTGTCTTGCTGCGGTGGTGGTACGGTGGCTCTTCTTCTCGTCTCGTCGTGCATTCTCCCCGTCTGAACAATGTGATAGCGCTCGCCTTTCCCCTGCTTTAAATTAGCGGAGCGTACAGAAAGTGTAGTTGTTTTTGCGTAATCCCAGGTTAAACCTTGATGGGTAGGAAGACGACGGTGAGTAGACGGTAAGAGAAAATTCCAAGGGAGTAAATAACATTAGGCAGTTCAAGGCATGGTAAGGGAATAGGGGAAAGACAAGATCAAGCCGTTTCCGCTATCCCCAAGCCCACCACTCTCTCTCTCTCTCTCCTTCTCCTGCTCCAGGAGACGAAGACGAAGCTGATTTTCCTTTGCAAAATACGGGAGAGAAGAAGATGGTGGATGAGTCCTTAAAGTAGCAAAAAAAGGACTCGAGAGAGAGAGGGAAGGAACGAGACACGGCTCTCCGCCATCTTCTGAAGGGAGATATATCAAAGGGAAGAAATATGTGTGAACGTGAAATCCAAGTGAAGAATGCAATTTTGTGGAGGAAAAAACCAGCGGTCCTCTCCTTCCCTCCTTACTCTCTCGCTCTCTCTCATCTTGTCAGCCTCGTGTCGTGTCCAACAGCGGCAGCGGAGAGAGCGCCAGGGAGAGCAGTATAGATTTGTCTTTTTCAGCTTTCCTCCCCCTCCCTCGCCTCCTTCCCACCTCTATCTACATAATATCTCTGCGGGAGGAGAGGAGAAGGGGTTATAAGGACCAGGGACCAGATAAGGGAAACGCAGAGATGACAATGACGATGAGTGGTGGATGGAACACAGGAGGAGCAGTGGCTCTGGGAGATGAAACAAACGGGGAAGCATATAAACGAGTAAAAAATTTTTTTGTCTTCCTCCTCAGGCAGCAGCAGCAGCAGAGCTCCAGCTCCTTTCCATGCTGCACACAGATCCACCTTCCAACCAACCCACCATTTCCATTTCGATGTATCAAATGAGCAGAGGAAAAAAGAAGAAGGAAAATGAGGTCTCTGCTCAAAAACCTCTCAGCAGCGAAGGGAAAGAAAGGCACCTTTTCCTTGCCCATTTGGAAGGGACATGGAATGGAGGTGATAGTAGTAGTAGCAGTAGCAGCAGCTCCAGAAACATATTATTTCCAACTATACCAACTTTTTTTTCCAAGCAGCAGCAAACTAAAGTCCCATATATAAAATATAGAAGATGAGAGAGAGAGAGAGAGCTGAGCCCGTGGTCCACCGTTTTATTTTTCCCCTCTCTCTCTCTCTCTCTCTCTCTCAGAGAGCGATGATGTGACACGGGGAAATGAGAGGGAAAATATTGTTGCAGAACACCACCCACCCACCAAAAAAAGCCATGTAGGTCTATATTATATACTCGTCGTTTCGCTCAGACTTTTGTTCCATTTTCCACACGAAAGTGTAACAAAGTGAGCCCACTTTAGTGTCCAATCAAAGGCACGTAATGAGGGATTTTTTTCTCTTCTTCTTCTTCTTCTTCCCCACTTTCTCTCCCTCTCACAGGGAGATAGAAGTAGCAGCGTGTGGAGCCAGCAGCTGAGCGCAAGATATCCTTGTCGGTCGGACTCTATGGAGACGAATGTAAACTGGATGGAGGAAAGAGAGAGAGAGAGAGAGAGAGAGAGAGAGAGAAAGAAAAAAATTGTTTGAACAGTTTGCTCTCTCTCTCTCTCTCCTCCGTTGAGAGTAGGATCAGAGTAGGTGCAAAAACTATATCAGGAGACGACGCTAGACGATGCTTTGCTTTTGTGAGTATAATATGCCGGGCAAGTGTGGGCACGTTTTTTTTTTGCAGGAGGAGTAATATATTACGTGAAATCTTGTTTGAAGCTAAGAATGCCAAACTCATCCCCAATTCCCAATAAAAGCGAGTTGGGCGATGGTGGTGGAGAAGACGGGGAAAGAGTCTAGAGGAATGAGAGAGTAACGATGCAATAAATTATTAGGAAGCGTTTTCGATTATGACCATTAAGCAGTGAGAGAGAGGGAGAGAGAGCTCCCTGTGAGGGATACCACACGGGGACAAGACTCCATGAAATTCCGAGGAAACGTCACCTTTAAATTATTCATAATTTTCCGTCGTGAAAGATATTCCAACTTCATAAATACCTCTGGAAAATCAGTTTAATCCCAAGAGCAGGTTTCTTTCTCTCCCCTCCTCTCTCTCTCTCTCTTTCAGCTCCTTGTTGTAGTAAATCTCTTGGAGGAAGGGGGTGACAATTTTCAGGAAAAGAAAAAAGTGTCTCTCTCGCTGGGACAAAGTCTAAAAACTATTTTCATTAGTGGATTATCCCAAAACATGTTCTCTCTGAAAGATATAGTTAGTGGGCTTCGAAATGCCTAACTGATGGACCAAAGTCGTTGGTCGTGGTGGTCGTGATGGTGGTGGTATAATATAAGGACCTTAACCAAGCACCACCACCACCACCACTTTTGTCCCCCTTCTCTTTCTTAAATCAGTAAAAAGGAGAGTCAGGAGCCTCACCGGAGAGTGAACCCAACTTTGGGGAAAACACATTGGTTCCCAGTTCCCAGTGAATCCCATTGCATAAACACACACACACACACACACACACATGAGCAGCGTGTATATGAATGTGTCAGTGGGTATCACGGACTTTTTTTGTGTGTGTATGCACTCCAATTTTCTTCCTTTTTATGTTTGGTCATATGCAGAATTAGGAATAAAGAGCATTAGGGCCGACGAAGAAGCTTACACAGAGTTTTTTTTTCTCCCAGAGAGTTTGGGTCGATGTATAAAAAAAATCCTCAAGCTAATACTCTGGGAAAAGCAGACCGAGGAAGCTAAAGCGGCTATATAGAGCAAAAAACGAGCACGAAACAAAGGACAATCTTGTGTCTGTTCCATGATTCCATGCAAGAAGACAGTGTGCAAGCAATGCAATGCAATGTCTCTGGATGAAACCATGAATGTGTGGAGTGGTGTATGGAGGAGCCAAACCAACCAAACTATGGAGCTCGTATACATTTTCCTTCTTCTCTCTTTCGGTGGTTCGTGAATGTGTGAACGGGAGAAATCTGGTAGGAAGGAGCAGCAGCAGCGTTTTGTTGGAAGAAGAAGACCAAGATTCTCCCCCCATTTATTAAAATGCGCTGGATATGGGAATAGCCGTCGTCGTCTACTGGAGAAAGCTTGCTTGCTGCTAGTCGCTGTCTTGTAGACTGTTTTCCACGCTGAGAGAAAACGTTGTTCCATGTTCCACACACACCAGAGCAGAGCAGAGCAGAGCAGGCAAAAAGGAAGGCATTATAACCGACCCGAGTTTGCTTTCACCCAGTTGGAAGCACCAACACACGAAAGAGTATAAGAGAGAGAGAGAGAAAGAGAGCGAGCCTAAGACGGGAAAAAAAGCTGGAATCGGCCCAGAGCCAAAACACTAGACTTGTCTTCTTCCCATTCGCATTTCATCTCTTCCCGTACTCGGTATCCAGAGTTTGCAGAGACAGCTCACGCAATTTTTCCAGAGCGAAGAAACCCAACAAGGCAGCAGCGAGAACCAAGGTGGATGTGGTGCTTGTAGCGCGAGGCTTTTATATTTCTTCGTCTGCCCTCTTTCTTTGTTTCTTCAATTTGTTAACTCGTCTCCGTCTCCACTCTCTCTTCCCCTCTTTCTCTTTATTATGAAAAAGGATAACCGTGTATACAAACTTTAGAGAAAAATATACCCTTGTCACTCCGTCTTCAATCCTGGTTTTCCTTGGAATTTCTAATTTCGTGCAACCAACCAACCAGTCGAGTCCAGCAGTTATTCATACTATATATTGAAAAACGTTAACGTTTGTAAGAACGGTTCTGCCAAAAAAAAGAAAAAGAAAAATAAGGAGGGAAGGGAAAAAGACTCTCATGTCTCGAGCCCAACTGTGAGCGAGCGAAGGAACGATAACCAAGTAAAAAGAAGTGAGTGAGTTTCAATATTTCCAAGTTTCCTTCAGTTTCCCAATTTGTCGGCCATCATACCCTAAATGGACAATAAATCCGCAAGAACTAATGTAGTCATTGGGCTGTAAACACAGTTTTTTTTGCTACGCAACTCTCTGTCTCTCTCTCTCTCTCTCTGGGAATAGAAGGGAAAAGGGAAGGAGGAGGCTTGGGGACAAACAAAAACACTCTAATTCGAAGCTTTTAAGTCTCTCCGTTGATGCAGTGGCACATTTTTTTCCTGATTTGTGAGTGGCTTAGTTTCCTTTAACGTTCGCCAAAGGAAAACGTCAAGAGAAAGTTGTTATCTTGGGCTGGGAAGCCTCTCGCAAGAAGAAGAAGACAAAAATTATGTTTATACACCCACCACGAACAATCGGAAACATTAGACCATTTTATTGTTACACTTTTTGTGAGTCCACCAGAAACATGGAATAATAAAAAAAGGGTGGAATTGGAACTGGATCTTTCACAATACACACAAAAAAGTGTGTACACATCTTGGAAAGAATCCTACTTCTCCTCATACCATAATACATAACAGTTCATGTGCGTTACAAAAAAATGTCCTAATCCCTGCGTCAACCTAAAAACAGAAAAGAAAACAGGCCGAGAGATGGGTGAAATGGGAAATGTGGTCACGGAGGCTGTTGTTGGCTGAACTCTCCATTCATATGTTCCTCCTCCTTTGTTGTGAGAGCCCCCCTTTTCTCTGAAAACTGTCTCTTTCTCTCTCTCTGATTTTCCCTTGCCGTCAAAATATATTAAATTGTTGATTACACTTTTGGTGCTTCTCCCTGCCCAACGTTGTGCCAGACCAGATTACTTTGGTGACAAAAGCAGGCTTTTGTGTATGTGTGTGTGTCGTGTGTGGAGGGAAGCGAACATCTTTTTTAGATCACTCTCTCATCCTCCTCCACCTCCTCATCCGCTTTTCCTCATCATTATCATCATCAGCAGCTCGTCTGAATTCATATTTAAGCAGGTATGAGGAGCTCCCACGACGACTACCATCCGAGCGGGATGATGATTTCCTCCTTAGCAGGGAAGAAAAGTAGTCTGGGAGGAAGGTTGCTTCCAGGATGGGAACTGCTTGGTGTTAGTGATGATGACTCCCTCAGCATGGCAGCCTCTTCCTATTTTAATTCATTCCACAGACTTTAATAATAAATCGTGACAACATCCCTTCTGTCGGATTTTCGTGGTGAAGACAACCCGCGTCTGAGTTGCAGGTCCCCATTGTAAATAAGAAAAGCCTGGAGCTACTACCACTACCACTACTACACAATTTTTTTTGAGGGGGGCTTCCAAGCCAAATTGAAAGTCTGTGTGGTCAGCCACGACGACGAGGACGATGAGTAGTTTGTGTGTCTGCTTTGTGAAAACACAAAACCGAAAATAAGGGTAAGGGGAGACTGAAAGGTACAAATATATATATATATATATATATATATATAT
>JAANSN010006208.1:0-10958 GCA_036850665.1 Dicranocentrus wangi
GAAGCAATCTTTATAGTCTTCTTTCTGCAATGTCCTAGGACAACCTGGATTTGTGTGACAAAACGGTACAACTTTAAAAACAAAATATTTTAGCTATTCAAACTTGTACAAGTAGATTCAGTATATACACTTATTAAATCTCGAAATAGCTCCTACTTCGCTAATATTGATTTCGCCAATCATAGACACCTTAATGGAGAATGTCTTGTCTCTCCCTCATTACAATTTCCAATAAATATTCATACCTACGTGTTGGTAGGGGGTGGTGGTAAGCAGATGCATAAAATTATCACAATCTCAAAGAAGTCCCTTTGTTTTTAACATTGACCCTACCACAGACACCTTTCCCTCATTAATCCATTGATGACTTGATTGTTGTCATTTGAATTTATAATGCACTTGCAATTTTAAACCAAAATCCTTCCCTTCAAAGTACCACCAAATAGCCTGTTTAGTCAAATATGTAGTCAGTATAATAATAAAATAGCAGATAACCATAGTTTATTACCAACTAATAACCATATTAGCAAAAACTACACAGGTCATTGCGGATGCATAAAATGTAAAGAAAAAGCATATTTAGTATGCAGTTGGCACGTTTTTACTCGCTTCCACAATTGTGCATTACAAACTGCAGGGTAGCAATATGCATTTATGTTAAATTGATGATATAATTCCAACTTTTTTGTGTCAGAATTCCATTTCAAGGTGCAATCACACTTACCCAATTTACTGTCAGAAACATTGAGGAACTGTCAAATCTAGATTAGAATCTGGCAATGAGATTTCACTTTTGGCAAAAGCTGTCTACCATCTTTCAATAATTTTAAAAGAGACTGGCGATCAATGAGATAGACCGTCTGAAAATATTGGTTTTTGCTTAGGTATCTATTCAAATATTAAAATGTTCTCAATTTGGCAGCACATTCGAGTATTTTTTCACCATGTTTCCATTGAACAACCCAATGATCTCTACATAAATAATTAAACGTCACAAAAACTTGGACAAGGCTAAGGACAAGCTTTATCTGCAAAAGAGTTTTGTATTGTATACTACCATGCCGAACGTGTAATATACCGTCTTATTTCCATCCATCATCATCGAATTCTATACGCAACTCCTCTATTTGGAAGATATGCAGTGAACCTTTACAAAAAAAAATTGCGAGACATGCTCATTAATGTCGTGTCGTCGTGTGGCCCTTTATTGACAAATCAAAAAACGAAGAATGTGTGAACATATTATTACGTATCGAACCCAACAACAACAATTTTATTTTAAGCTTTCTCATCTCAAACCGCAGATGCTGCAAATTAGCATGCTCATACCTAGTATTTTTGCATAGAGTGCTCATTACCAGAAGACCTGCTAAACCGATGGCCTTACTACCTACATTTTATACCATTTTATCTCGTCGTCTTTTCATTCTTTTCATGACGCACAAAAACTTGTCAATGAACTTCAATTTCAATGCTTGCTTGCCATGCATACCCTTTTCATACCCTATCTTCCATTCAGCTGTAAAAACTAAACAAAAGCAAAAAAACGCCTTTTATTCGTGAGCACAACATAAACTGATTCCGTAACGAGCGTATCTCTGCTCTGCTGCTGCATGCTGTAACAAAAAAAAATATCTCCGTATCGGCCAACAAAAAAGCATGGATAATTTCTTCTGATTAAAAGAATTTGAGTAAGGCTTTTTTGCAGAGGAACCCATTGCATTTTGTGGTTTTAGACAATCATTGTGACTAAATAATCCTGACTTTTGATAATAAAAATGTAAGACTTGCACGTATTATGTACGTACATATATGGCGTATCCAAACAAAGTCAAGCGTTTTTCAAGACGACTGTGCACGCTTTAAAACTTCCTGAAAAATGCAGCACGTTGTAATTGCT
Source organism: Dicranocentrus wangi (assembly GCA_036850665.1). Lineage (NCBI taxonomy): Eukaryota > Metazoa > Arthropoda > Collembola > Entomobryomorpha > Entomobryidae > Dicranocentrus > Dicranocentrus wangi. The sequence continues at coordinate 1,901 of JAANSN010006208.1, forward strand.
CTCAGCTCACAGTTGAGTACGATCATGTAGAGTAAATGTATAAATTATTCGAACTATAAATCGTCACGACTATTGCTGATTTGTCCATGATTTTTTGTAAGTTGAAGGAAAAGACATTGACTGAGCTTCACAATGTGCCTATAAAACTGCTTATATTACACACGAATTTAACTACGATTTCCATGTAAAGTTTGATGGAAACCATAAATTCAACTTTTATATGTAGGTATTCATATGATTATCTTATATGCGAAACATGTTGTTAATCAGTACGAACACAGTTAAAGCGATGAAGGAGAATGAAGGAAATAACTGCAATTTCTCGATGCAACCTGATTACTGACATGTCGTGATTATTGACTGGCACACTACATACGTGAGTGCAGTCGTGTCATGTCAAATCTATGTTAGAATCAATGTCTTAAATTCAATGCATTTACAAAGACAAATGCACTGAAAAGCCCTCAATATTGATTTCTTCCAAATAAATGACAAGTCAAGGCAAGCCGGTTTAAAAACAAAGATATCTACTGTATTTTTGGTCCAGAATCAAACAGTCTGAATTGACCCATGCCATTTAATCAGTTTCTTAATCCCTAAAAAATTGTTGAAAATATGACTTCTGAACGGTTTTACACCATCTCCAAAAGGATTGCGCAGTGAGTGACAGCGAATATGTTAGGGCATTTTTTTAGTAAGTGTTGATACTCTAAGCACGCCTTAGCCCAAGGCAAGCGAGCAAAAAACCATAACAAATTGAGACAATGCAATCATTGCAGTGCAGTTTGCACACTAGTATACAGTCCACCAAAAAATACATCCTGCAACTATATACAGTAGCTTTTAGCATTTGTCTAGAACACCAGAAGTGATTCTCTTTTGTTTTCAGCTAGAGCAAAAATAAGATTTTGTTATGCAATTGGGAACAAAGGCCAAAAGTGATTTGCGGATATTAGAGATAACGCTATTCTAAAATATGGGAACGTACATAGCGAAGCTATACTAATTGGAAGATACTAGTCGCTCGTCCGTTTCTTGCTACACCAATTCCGAGTTGACATGAAATATATATCCGAATTCCGTTGAACGGGCGGACTCATGCTTCATTATGATTTTATTGCATCTCGTTTGACAGATAGTAGTAGGTTCATTACATCACTTGTTACATCAGTCAATAATGTTGTAAATGTAAGGGATGCTTTCTAATAAATGGCCATCGCTGTGTAATATCTACACGTGAAAACTAGGCCTAGGTCAGGTATTAATTTAGCGTTTGCACAATACCACAAAAAAGGTTCCAACCCAACCAAACCAATCATTCATTCATGAATGGAGAGATCAAAGATCCCATTCAAATCGTGTAATCATCCCTTCGAACGTTTTTAAATATATGCGTACACACGAATATAATCATGTCCGACCAAGACGCACCTGTCCCTACTTTGCTTAAACCCCCCTAACATGATTCACGACACTTGTATCACTTTTCTAAAACAATGGCCTGCTGGGAGTGATGATTTAGCGAATATCAATTGCATTAATGATAATAATGATCATGAGGGCTATTAGCATTTATTATGCATAATATAAACCACGACGAGAACAGTTTCTTCATTCGTCATTCGAGCCGACGCGCGACGCTGCAAACAAAAATACATCACCACACTGCTTTAAATTGACAGCTAAACAGTTCACATCAGAAGAACGCCATATCAATCGAAGATTGCAATTTAGGTACATGCATATAGGCATACGTCGAACGTGTTTGCCTACAACGTAAAATTACGCTGAATATTAGAATCAGCCACCCTTTTCAATTCCTGTATATTTCGAAACATTTTCGGCAGGAAAGAAACAGCAGCCACTCAATCAGTCAATCACTATGAAATTCCATCTCCATTACACTTTTGAAAGTCAAGCAAGTGTACCCTGCTACTGCACAAACCTCATGAGAGAATTTTGGTGCATAGGGTTAGAGATGCATGGGGTTGAGCTAGGTGCAGCCTTGTTAAGAAATTCCAATCAGAAAAAATCCTTTTGTAACACCTTTGTTGCACACTGTCTGTTATCACTTGGCATCAACTTGATCACCTGAAATGAAAGACAGAGAGAGAGCAAACGGCGAAAAGATCACTTAATTATAATTTTCGGACCTCTCTCGTGCCTTTTCTAAATGGATGTATGGGATCATCATGGGAAAATGGTGGGGTAGATAGTTTTCCCAAATCATTTCATGTGCATAATGCATATAATATTTCGTAAATGTTGCAATAATGAGAAAGGGATTAAAATTAAATAACTTTTTTCTATATAAAAGGGATTGGACCTTTCTTCAATGTTTCATTTACTCTTGATTTGTCAATGTAGAAGGTGTGTGTTGATTTATCTTAGAAAAAATTGTCAATATGAAGTTCGTTAAGGTGGGGACATTTTCTCATTTCCTTGAAGTTTGAAGTATCCAAAAACTGTCTGATAATATTTATCCTTAAAACTCCGTTGTATTTTTAGATTGTGCTATTTACCGCAGCATTGGGGATTGCAAACGCCCAGTTAGGATATGGTGGTGCTCCCGGATTTTACGGACATGGACTGGCGCACCAACAACATCTGGCACCTGCAGGCCCTATCGGATATGCTGGAGGTCCTATTGGAAAGGTAGCTGGCTCTGGTCCAATAGGCTATGGTGTAGCACCAGTGGCTAAAATTGCCCCTGTGGGGTACGCCCGTCCAAGACCAGCAGTGTATGCTGGAGTTGGTCCAGTGGCTAAAATTGCCAAAGGTAAATAAATATTCTGTAGTAAATTTTTTATTCATCCTTTTCATCCAATTGATTTAAAAACTAAAGCTTGTGGGTCTTTTTGGATTTTTAGTTGCTCCAGTAGCATATGACCCATATCCACAATACAGTTTTGGATACAGCGTTCAAGACGTTCTCACTGGAGACTCCCATAGCCACACAGAAGCTCGTGACGGAGACGTTGTCAAAGGACAATACCAACTTGTCGAAACTGATGGATCCCTTCGTACAGTTACCTATACTGCTGACCCAGTCAACGGTTTCAACGCTGTTGTTGATCGCTCACCGATTGTTGCAAAAGCTCCAGTAGCTAAAGTGGCTGCTCCAGTTTATGCTCAAGGTGTTCCAGCCCATTATGCACCTCACGGACCAGTTCCAGCCCATTATGCACCTCACGGACCAGTTCCAGCCCATTATGCACCTCACGGACCAGTTCCAGCCCATTATGCAGCTCCAGCACTAGGAAGACTTCGAGCAGGACCTGCTTATCTCGCCAGACATTATTAGAAATATTATGTTTTAACCATTTGTGGTTAAATGTTAAACCATAAATCCATTATTCTTCTTTGACTGAATTTCATAACTTTTATAGTTCCTATATATTCTATGTATTTCTGAATGGTTTTTGTTTTTTATATTTAGCAAACGTATTACTTGGTTCTTTTGACTGTTTTCATACCAAAGCAACTTTTACCCTTTGATATCTTTTACTATTTACTCCATTTACTATCACAATAAATCATTATTTTTTTCCACAGATACAAATATTTGAATTTTACAGCATATTTCTTGGCTTGTTGCGTTGTATAAAAGCTTGACGCGGTGACCTCATGTCATGAATATACTGCATCCAAGATAATGCAAAGGGCACATGGTTAAACCCCCATCTTAAGTTAAAATATAGCAATATGATGACAAACTGCTGGTGTGCTGGTTATTGAATGGAAAACAAAGATCCCATTTATGAACAAGAATAAGGTGCAGGAACTAAAGCCTCTTGCAATAAATCAAACACGCAATAAAAATGCTTTGTATGTGAGAAAAAACCAACGTAAATATCCTTATTAGGCGAATAAGGTTCGGCTAAAATCGTGATTGACATACAGATAATGCCGTTAATGAATTCATGATACATCGTTATCCGTTACACTGTTAGCGTGGATAAGTCTTGTTATCTTCTCACTCAGACAGACTCTGAATTAATTTTCCGCATTTAGACCAACGTTTGCATACAATTTTCAGCTCAAATCAATTACTCATGTCTAATGTGACAGACTCGCCAATGTACAAATCTTAGAATGGACTTTCTTTCACTAAGTGGACAACATTATACATTAAATATAAATATAGACGCAATTTATTTGCCAATATTGTCCTGCTTCGCCGCACATGTTCATTCAGGATATATCTGCTACTAAAACAGTTTATGCCAATTGATGCACACAATTACACCCGACTGCAAATAGCTAATCGCACCGTGATCATGCCCAATACACATGGGCAGGCACCAAGAATAGGAACATTTTATCCCTTTAGGCACTTTTTCAGCTGTCAATTTAAAATGCAACGTGCAATGTCTCCCATGATGTAAAGATTGAAAAGGGTAATTACAAATGCAATCCTTGCATTCTCTTTCCCTGGGCATAACCGCATAGCCTTCTTACTACCAGTGAACAACACATGGGTATCCTATCCACTAGCTGGCTTCCTTTTGCAAGTCCACCCTTGTTCCTCCCTATTTGCATATATGTTGCCGCACAGAGACAAACAATGCATACAAAAACCTTCTTCAAAGGTTACTCATCGACAATGAGTTGAATTGACTACAATGACAGAACATTCGGATAACAATCAATGACAGTCACTTCCACCTTCCTTCTAATTGTTACATAACAATAATTTATTCCTATTCTTACATCATGCCTTGCCTGCAGTAAAACAACTGCATGGAGGGATGGGTTATTCGAGAACGTAAATCTGCGTCCCAGTAACATTATTAGTCAAACATTTCATACATTTAAAGGGGATTCAAACCCTTCTCCCCAAGTAAGGATATGCCTACATATGGGACTATAAAAGCTGCTTTGAATTCTGGTCTAAGCCAACAGATCGTTGTTTGCTCAACAAAGTTTGAAAACGAGGAGTTAATAGCTCAATTTTCAGGACTACACGTGGGTTCCCCAATTTAAGTTTTTGTGGGTTTTCGATATTCCTCTGCCAAGATGCACGCCAAGGTAAGAGTATCATATATACTTCTTGAGTCGTTTCGTTGACTGAGGGTGATTAAAAACTTTTATTTTATTGAATTGTTTCTCTTGGCATGTTTCCAGATCGTTGCCCTTCTCCTTTTCGTTTCCGCTGCTAGTGCTGGCGTAGTGGCACCCGCCCCTGTAAACTCAATTGAGCATTGCATAATATTTACATAGGAGAGGTATATTGGTAATATTTTGATTTCCAATTTAATTTAGGTTGCCTATGCGGCTGCACCTGTTGCAAAATTCGCAGCCCCTGTTTTAGCCAAGGGTAAGCTAAATTCAAACTCCGGTTATTCTGGCTCCGCCTGACACAAGATACCTATGTTTCCCGAATGAAATGTGAAACTCTTAACGTCTCTTCCAGCTGCCGTTGCTGTTGATGCCGAGCCGTACGATCCAAACCCACAGTACACTTACGGTTACTCTGTTCAAGATACTCTTACCGGAGACGCCAAGGGACACCAAGAATCCAGAAGTGGAGATGTTGTGCAAGGTCAATACTCCCTTGTTGAACCTGATGGCGCTGTTCGTACCGTGACATACACCTCTGACCCAGTTAACGGATTCAACGCTGTTGTTGACCGGTAATTTTTGACAACAAAAAATATGATTAACAAATTTTAAGGAAAGCCAAGTAGGTTTATTTTATTAAAAATATGTAATATTTTGCTCAGCTCCGGACCTGGTATCGTGAAGGCTGCAGTAGCTGCTCCCGTTGTGAAAGCCCATGCTGCTCCAGTGAGATATATCAATTAAATTAAATTTGATATAAAATTAAACCCATACTTGATCACGGATACTTGAAAATGTATCATTATGTTTCTGGAACAGGTTTTGGCAGCAGCTCCAGTAGCCCGGGCTGTTATTGGCTAAATGAAGAATTGCATGCATGTACTGCGATGTAGTAATTTTCAACAAACGAAAGGATTTCATGTCTAAATTGAAGAAATATGACTATTCTCCGACGAATTCGTAGTGACTATAAATGCATTTTATGTGTGAATATATTTATTGGTTTCGAATGAAAATGTAGACTTACATCAATAAAAATTATTTTTCTCTACATTTCTTGCATTTATTTTCGCGAAGCAAAATGCGCTGTTACACATTTATACTATACGTTTTACTTCGTTATATATGATGTATGAACCCCGTGAAGTTTACATTGTTCCTTGCCACATTTGTCTAGTTTGAGCAAATCCAGGCATAAAAATATTTTCTCATTTATGTTTCCTCAATTTCCATCAAAATCCCAAAGTTTTAATTGCTATAGACAGTTGGACAGGTTGTAAATATTCCGTACGTGCATATTTTTGCGTGCGTAAAATCATTGCTCATGCCAAATAAACATTAAAAATGAGCTACCTTAATACCACCGAGAATTCTATAAGCTTAACAAACTACTAAACGTACACGTGTTTTATGTTGTAGAACTAATGGACAATTGAAAAATTACACGAATCTAATTCATCTTAATCACGTACAGCAGGAAACATGACTGACATGACCACAAGCCTGCACGTGAACAAATCACATGCAGCATATGCACACTTTTACATACTAATTGTGTAAATCTAAAAAAAAAATGTTCAGAAATCAATATTTAAGTGTATCCTACANGCAGGAAACATGACTGACATGACCACAAGCCTGCACGTGAACAAATCACATGCAGCATATGCACACTTTTACATACTAATTGTGTAAATCTAAAAAAAAAATGTTCAGAAATCAATATTTAAGTGTATCCTACAAATACAATTTAAATTTTAGCCAACCAAAGCAGAAACCAAAAAGTCGACACTGCAATTCGTGAATTCAAGCAATGTCCCTTTACTGTACCGATAAAATGGGTAAGCCGTTTCCACCCATAAAATTGGCATTCCCCGTATCCTCCTTTGTAGCTCAATGCATTTCATATTATGACCCCTAGCAGCTACAACATTTGCCATTTGGGCCATACGTTTAATGAATCCCCTGGATGTCTCATGGATTCTTTCTACCTCAACGCTTTCAATGTACTCTATGATTAGAACGAGCAATGGAACGAAAAACGCTAGCTGCATCCCAGGTCTTGATAAAGTGGCGTCGGTAAATCTGATGCAGAGGTAGCTTATTGCTACAAAAGTGATCATCAGCATACCATGGTGGATGCAGACTAGAAACGAGGCGACCACACTATGTGCCCGTAGATGGTTTAAGTGAAGGCGTCTAAAGATATTCACAATTTCATTGCCTTCCAGCTGGCCAACATTTGTTGAAAAGTGGGGGCTCAAATCGCTTTGAGTCCAGACCAGTACCGGGTCGGAATCCTCGGGGATTACATTATCCATGAAGTAGCAGCAAACAGTAACACCCACATTCATGCCTAATGCGTATAAACACACAGTGTTACAGCAAACCAGGATGGAATAGACACAGGCGAGTAACAAAGGTATGAATTTTGGTGTCAGAATAATATGGATTTCTAATACTTCTGCGAAGAATCTGTGAACTGGTTCCATGTCTTGCAATGTCATTGCAAAAAAGGCGCATGGGACAATGATAACCGTAACTACATATGCAAATCCCATTGTAATTTCTACCCGTCTTGCGTATGTCAACGAGGTTACATCGTTTTCCAGTTGTGCATTGTATTTCTCTGAAAAAGTATCAACTCGATCAACTTCATTCATTCATTCAACGAGTCAAGTTGCACTAATGCAAATTGATTACAAACCTGAAAACTCAGCCTCCATATCCATCATATTATTGTACAAAGCAATCAAGTCGTCTCGAACACTCAGCAGATGAACAGCTAACCCCAATATTATGGTAATGACAGCAATGTATCCAAAATCCAGTGCGTTTATCATTGCGACATAAGCCGCATCGATTTTGGGATTGGCTTCATCCGGGATATCAGTGTCACTCCCTCCCATCAACTTGGAGTATAGACCAATTACTGTAAGTAGCAAGTAAATGGAAAGGTAGCAGTTTTGTAGTATCCAGTTCCAATACGAGAAGCTACCACTTCGACGCATCCTTCCAGTTTCCCAATCCCAAGAAATTGGTGTACAGTATGTAAGCTGCATGAGGTACATCCGCCAAGCGGTGACACGGAGGAATCTGTTGGAATACATGATTGCATAGCGAAAAAGTAAGTGCACCTACGTTTAAAGCAACGGTCCAGAGCTTAAAGAAAATTTTAGTCTTTTGTTAAGACTTAATCAAAATCAGGATCAGGATGGTTAGCGTTAGCGGTTAGTTAGCGATTTCATATTGTATAGTGTAGTTAAAGGATTCTGTCAAATAATAAACAACTAGTTAAATACAAATATTCGCATTGGTAAAAAATTTATCTTATTTAATTCAAATTCAACCTAATAAAGTGTCCTGTTCTACTTTTTTGTTTTTTGTTATTATCTGACAGTTTATTTCGATCTTTTGGCAATCGCACGAGTGACAATTGACAATGAAACTGATATAGTTTGGTTGAATTGGAATACTCTTTTAAGGAGTGCCAGGATAAAACTGGATGCTTTTCGGAGTTTTCCAAAATAATGTAACAGGCAGTGGCGGTTCTGATACTCGCGTGACCTTCAAAAACCTTCACAAGTATTTCTTAAAAACCTACTATATAATGACGAAATTTATGCCATTAAAAAGAAAACGAATTTATTTTGATAGACTTTCATTGTTAATTCATGAAAAAGAAAACATGGAGCTTTGGTTAGATATATATTTTTTATGGCAATGTACTCGTATCTGACCCGAACGCTCGCGTTTGCTAAAACAAGCGTCCCTTTCACATTTCAGTTACAATAAGAAAATTACAAATAGTAGCAGCAGCATGGGGTATGCCTAGTATTCTTCAAACTGAAATGCAGATAAACTGAATTTAACATTTATTGTTTCTACGAAAAAACATCGTTAATAATTGATTATCAGAATATTATCAGAATATAAAGCACTTGTGCTCACATGTCGCTCACAAGTTTTGAATTTGCGGAAGTACTCATAAAAC
>JAANSN010006209.1:0-10956 GCA_036850665.1 Dicranocentrus wangi
CCCCACGCAACATGTAATAGCTGGTGAATATAACTCCCATGTCAAAGGCATTATATATTCAAAATAATCACCTTTTAATCGACATGTAAAGGTATATAAACGTCGTTATTAAAGGGTTAATATACATGTACGTTCACGACTGCGACTGGTTGATACACCAAAAACAAGATGTACGAAGCCAGAAACCAACCAAAGGCAGCTTCATTGGGAATTGGGATGCCCGGACACACCACTACTGATTTTTTGAAGATGAATTTCAATAGAGGCTACAGGTTTCACTTTCTTAAAACTCCATGGGTTTCATTGTACTATCAAATATGGTATGTCTGGTAGCTATCTGGAAATATGCGCAGTAATTATAATTTTTGTACCAAACAAATTATACAATCGGATTAGTGCTTTCTCTTCAATCGGTTGGATTATGAACCTAATTACTAAATACAATCCCAATGTAAAAGTTGCCCAAGAGAGAAGTGAAAATCCTTTTCCATCATCCATTCTCTATTCAAAATGCACAGACTATCTCAATCCAGACCTCAATTAAATTCATCCGAAAGTACACGGGAATAAAGATTAGTCCTGATCCCCAGTCAGGACACAATACACAATGGGACCAAATACATTTTCCCGTACTTATGTTCTCTGACTTTCACCATTCAAAGAATTATGCTTTTGATCAGTCAGGCAGGATTATTGTCAATTGTTAAATGTTAGGATTGAGTGGACAAACAAAGCAATAATCACTTGCCACACTAAATCATCAAGTGGATCGACAAGACAAGAAGGGACGAAAACATTATTTGCTAAATATGGCAATAGATGAAAAGATCCATTCGCTTTTCGTCCGTCATTATATCAGAGAAAGCACGAGGAAGAATTCCATGGCTGAAGACTCCACTTTCAAACATCATTTTCATTAAGTAAAATGACTCTTACTCTTAAATCATACCAGCAAGCTCCAAAAACATATATTTGCCAGAAAACTTGACACTCTGAAAGTTCTACATCCTTTACATCTTGATTTTATCAAAGTTCACAACAGGAACAATTACATTCGACAAACCGAGCTAAACGAGGTTTTGTAGTTGAAAATAAACACGCTACCTTTGGATCCACACAATAATTATGCACAAAAATTATGCATATTTAAAGCACACTATTTGCTTTCCATTGATATACAATCTCAGCATTCTCATGCAGCTATATCAATACGCGTGTTGTAGCGCTGGTGCATGCACAGCTCACCATTGTCCATTGCTAACACAGACTCTGGCCTGACGCTTTTTACACACTATCTCCATCCTTCTGTAATTCAGAAAATCATTTGTTTGCAAATTGTACGAAAGCTGTATAGTCTTTCATCCTCGCAAATAGATCCCGTTCCCGTGCATATCATCCACATCAAATGCTTCATTCTACATCTTCCTCTCCGCCTTCTTCGGTTCTCTCTCTTTTAGATATACGGGAGCATGTTGCCGAATGCGAAATGCGAATCACAATACAATGTACAGGTTTGTGCATATGTATTTCCAATCTGATTCATTCCCCACCACTTTATACGGTTTATGTATCAGTCCATATCTTACTGCTTCCCCGTATTCGACACCCCATGCTATCCATAGGCTAAATCTATACGTGTAGTCTTGTTCCGTAATTTGTAAAGTACTACCTCTCTCTCGTCGTACGTCTTTTTTTACTTTTTCACCATATTATCTTGTCTAGGTTGAGGTGCTGCTGGGAGGACTTCCACTTGGTACTCTGCCTGGGACTCCTTAGCGAGGAAGTACCGATACCGAAGTACTGAGCAGACCCTCCTCGCCTCCTCTGATCCTGTATAGGTAGACATACGACATGAATATGAGAATAAGTCCCACGTTGTACTACGAGATTGTGACTTGACTTGTGTTGTGCCGTTGTGTGTGAGGTGAGTGAGGGTGAGCTCATCCCCCTTTCCTGCTCTTCTTCGTGATGCTCTATCCTCAACTCGTTACTTCTTTTTACACTACGAACTTTATTACGCCTTACTACGATATGTTTCGCACTCGACTCTGTGCCTAGGTGCATGCATGTACACGTACTTACGCTTTGTCTCGTATAAATTGATGATGATGATGAAGTTTATAAGCTTGTTATAAAAGACTTTGCCCATGTATCCGTCCGTGTGTGTACCCGCCGTGCTAATATAATTTCCTGCATGACTATACTTATGTATTTCCGTGTATAAGTAAGTAAGCATAAAATTTGGAATGGAACTTGTATATTTGTGCCCACATTCTTTCCATTACATTCATTCCCCAAATCCTAAACCTCCAACATTACACCCAGAGAGCATAATAGCAGATAGCAGATCAGATCAGTACATTTTAGAGGCAAAGGTAGACGTAGACGTAGGGGGAGAGCATATACATGAGCATCTTGCTTAGTAAGTTTTGTGGTTTTTTAGACTCTAGTTAGTTAGATTATGGATATATATAGGGATAAATGTATGTATTGAATTGAATATATGAATGTATACAAAAAAAAAATAATACATTACACATATTTCGGACTCGGCTTTCCCTTGCTTAAGGCGAGGTCATTGATTTTCTTAAAAAACTCATTCCTCCTATCCTCCACATTTGAAAGGAACCAACGGTCACCCTTAAAAAAGAGCAGCAGCAGCAGCAGTGCTTCAAATTGTATCAACATTTGCGACAGTCAATATTAAAGGAGTAGTAGTAAAGTAAAGTGAAGGTGTAAAATAAAAAAAAATATAAAAAAGAAATAGTGTGGATGGTTGGTGGTGGTGGTGCACTTTGTGACAATAATAATAATAATAATATAATTTATATAATAATATTATCCCTTTTAAAAGCATTTTTTTTAGCAGGCTGGCTGCTTTAATGACTTGCAGATCCGCACAATTAGTTGTAATATTTGTTTTCTAAGTTTCATTCGTCATTTCATTGGCGGTGGTGCTGTGCTGGTGGGAGTAAGTAAATACATACATACCACCTACCTATTTTAAGGAAGTGGAGTGGAGTTGTATCATCAGGCTGGATTTAAGGACGAGTCAACGAGAGTAGCAAGATAGGAAGAAGGAGGAAATAAATAATAATAAAAAAGTAATATTATTGCCACCCGTGTTATTTTACCGTGTGCACGCACACATTGCCTACAATTACGGTCGTGGTGATCTCTCCGATCCTCAAGATTTAAGAAGACAGTTCAAATCTCGTGATAAATATTTGAGATCGCTTCACAAAGGTTGAAGGTATATAATAATCTGGTAAGTCTGGCTGGACCTGGCTGGTATTTGTGATTTATTTTGTTATTATTATTAATGTTTCGTTTGTTGTTGTTGTAATTGTAAATATTAAACGCACCCCAGATGAGGTGTAAAATGTAGGTACAGGATTGGTAGGCCAAGGTTGAAGGTGGAGCCTTCTCAGTTGTCAGTTGCTTGCCGTCATTGATGTAGTTTTGGTAGTTTAATGTAAAACTACAAGGAGAACTGGAGAACTGAAACATTGTCAATTGTCATTCATTGTTTTGGTGAAGGCAGGTAGGCTGAGGTAGGGATGCAATGTTGAAATATTTGTCATAAAAATGAAATATGTGGTACAGCACAGGCAAAAAAGATCCCACATTCAACTCTTCTATGTATGTACACTTTCAAGTTTTAACGTTTGAAATATCAAATGCTTCAAAAATTTTTATAATACTACTATAAATCGATTGAAAACCTAAATAGGAAATAGTTATAGATAAAGGCATAGTCCTTCTTCCTATGCCTTCATCTATGGGAAATAGTAAGAAGATGCTAAATAGTTATTTTATTAGTTAGTTAGCAATAGCAATCCGTGTCCACCAGCGGGTATAGTCACTAACTAGTGTTCATTAGTTTGTAAAACTCAAGGTCATGATTAGGTTGCAATTACAAATAACAACTTTACCTAAAAGCACGAATTTCTAAATGCACAAATGTGACTGGTGGGTGACTGTGCTGTGATGTGACTGTGACTCGACTCACATTAGATTCGTGATCGTGATTCATGATGACATCATCATCACATGTCGTGCTATTTGATTTTTTTGCATCTCATCCAGCCAACATTTCGTGCTTTAATCATGTTCAATCAAACAAACGACTTTGACCTGCAGGAATTAAGAATATTAACATGCTTCCAACTATCCCGCATCACATATCACAAGGGATATAAGTATATATCTTGCTTTTTAATCTATGCATATCACATCCCACTCCCACCTACTAAGGAAACAAGCATTTTTTTAAATGATCCTTTTAATTAAAATCCCTTATCCCTTCGTTTCACTCACTACCATCTCCTTGATTTGATTTGCCAAATTGCCATATAAAGATGTTCCAATGCCACAAAAATCTTGAAATCAGTCGTAAAATCCTGTCGAAAAAGTGATATCCTGAATTACGCATTTAAATAATAATACGTTTAACCATTGACTATTTTCTAATAAATTTTAGGAATAAAACATCAGAGCAACAACGGTAATGGCTACAACGGAAACTTGTGGGGATGAGTCACTGTATCCAATTGCAGTGCTCATCGATGAACTCCGAAATGAAGATGTTCAGGTAGGTTGTCTGAGCCTTCAGTTAAGTTGGTAATTGATCCATTTCACATTTCAAGGAAATAAAAAAGTAAGGTTTTTGATTTTTTTTCGCCACAACAGCTGAGACTGAACTCTATTAAAAAACTATCTACCATTGCTTTAGCATTGGGTGTCGATAGAACAAGATCGGAATTAATTCCTTTCTTGGCAGACACAATTTACGACGAAGATGAGGTGTTGCTGGCCCTTGCTGAGCAGTTGGGCAACTTCACCCCATTAGTTGGAGGTCCAGAATTTGTGCATTGCCTCCTTGTAAGTTTACTTGTTCAATTTACACCGTCAATTAATTATTTAAAAGCAAGATGGTCAAATCATAGCAATTAATAAATCGTTGTCGTTTCAGGCCCCTTTGGAATCTTTAGCAACTGTAGAGGAAACTGTTGTGAGAGACAAGGCTGTCGAGTCTCTTAGAACCATATCGGCTCAGCACTCTGTTGCGGATTTGGAAGCCCACTTTGTTCCTTTAGTTAAGCGTCTGGCATCCGGTGACTGGTTCACTTCAAGGACGTCAGCATGCGGTCTGTTTTCTGTCTGCTACCCAAGAGTATCAGCCACCATTCGAAGTACTTGTGAAATCAGATTACTGTGCCGGTTTTATTATAATATTTTTGTACCATATACAAGAAACATTACTTTTGTCCGTTTTGAACAATAGGCGATTTAAGAAGTCACTTCAGAAGTCTCTGCCAAGATGACACTCCAATGGTTCGACGTGCTGCTGCAAGTAAACTAGGTGAACTGGCGAAGGTGGTGGAGCCTGAGTATCTGAAATCTGATATCATACCTATGTTTGTTAATCTTGCACAAGATGAGCAGGTTTGTTAATAATATGTTAAATAGCAGCTAGCTGTTTGCCTTTAGAAGACCAAATTGTTCTAGACCAAATTTAATATTAATAATATCATATCTATTGTCCATATTGTGTTATAGGATTCTGTACGACTTTTGGCTGTGGAAGCATGTGTGAGCATTGCTTCACTTCTTCCACAGGATGACACAGAACAGTTATTAATGCCAACCTTGAGGCAGTGTGCGGAAGACAAAAGTTGGAGAGTTCGTTACATGGTTGCAGATAAATTCACAGACATACAAAAGGTAAGAAACCAAAGTTTTTTAAAACCTGTAAATTTAGTAAACCATCTTGAATACTAACATTCATTACAATTAATAAATTGTATTATTCAGGCTGTCGGACCGGAAATAACAAAAACAGATTTGGTACCAGCGTTTCAGTCCTTGCTGAAAGACTGTGAAGCGGAAGTCAGAGCTGCTGCCGCTAATAAAGTAAAGGAATTCTGCCAGAGCCTGGATCCTTCAGTCCAGGAAGCAGTGATCATGAATTCTATTCTACCCTGTGTGAAGGAGTTAGTTGCTGATCCAAATCAGCACGTTAAATCGGCTTTGGCTTCAGTAATAATGGGTCTCAGCCCAATTCTCGGGAAAAACAAGTAATAAGAATACTAATGAAACACAGTGTTGTAATGACTAGGCTATGCGTGCGTTAGCTTATTGGATTTGTAATTTCTTGTAGTACGATCGAGCATTTATTGCCACTATTCCTCTCCCAGTTGAAAGACGAGTGTCCAGAAGTTAGGTTGAACATTATTTCTAATTTGGATTGCGTCAATGAGGTTATAGGAATCCAGCAAGTAAGTAACTGGTTGTTTCCGTCTTAAATAATTGAACATACTAGTTGATGATCATAATTCACAAATAGTTGTCGCAGTCTTTATTGCCCGCCATTGTGGAATTGGCTGAAGATACGAAGTGGAGAGTTCGCCTGGCAATTATCGAGTACATGCCTCTTCTCGCTGGTCAACTTGGAGTGGAGTTCTTTGACGAAAAGTTAAACACCCTCTGTATGACATGGTTAGTGGATCACGTCTTCGCTATTCGTGAAGCCGCAACCCTTAACTTGAAGAAGCTGGTTCAGAAATTCGGAGCGGAATGGGCAGAAAACACAGTTATTCCGAAAGTTGTGGCGATGTCTCGAGACCCCAATTATCTTCATAGGATGACATGTCTGTTTTGTATAAATGTATGCGATGCATCTTTTGAATACGTTCCTTTATAGCTTTACATACATCATGAATAGTTAATCCTAAATTATGTCTTTTCGATTGCATAATTCAGGTCTTGGCTGATGTGTGCGGGCAAGATATCACATTGAAGCATTTGCTTCCGACAGTGACGCAGATGGCATCCGATGGTGTTGCCAACGTCAGATTTAATGTGGCTAAAACCTTACAGAAGATTGGACCAGTTCTGGATAGGAGGTATTTTAAAGCTTGAACAGTGATCTTGTGTTTTAGTTTCTTTACCAATTGCCTATGTATATTATGCTTATATTTTTATCTTTTGTAGTACAATGACTACAATGCTGACACCAGTTTTGGAAAAGTTGAAAGAAGATCAGGATGTGGACGTTAGATATTTTGCAAATGAAGCCATCACCGGTAAAAGCCTAGACAAAAGCGTTTTTATATCTTAACAATGATTTCTAATTTAAGTAAATTCCTAACTGCCTTTTTCATTGCTTTGCAGTTTTAAGTTTAAACCAATAAAGCCGTCAACGGTCTGATGTTAATATTGTGTAAAAAATATAGTGATGCCTATCCACCATATAAACTTTAACTTTTGAGGAAGGATGGTTGTATAAACGGAGCTTCGTCATCATCGGCGTTTAACATCTCACGTCTTTAAGTAGGAATTCTTTTCAAAAACTATCTGCTCTAAATACTGTATGCAATTGTAGTTCAATAATTATCGGTATATTGTTTTGTTACAACTTCAACGGGAATATGTTTTAAATCAATTAATAACAGTAACCGAAATCAGCAGTGTGTATGAATGTACATTATTTCTTTTTTTTCTATAAAACGATTTACGACAGCATCGAAACGCCTACTACCTAGCCGCACATTATGACATCAGCATATTATGTGGGTAAAATACATTTGATTAACGACAGTTGGATTGGTGTGTGAATGAAATTTTGGAAATGATTTATGCGAGTACTCAAAACTTGCAGTAGGTTTGTATTAGGTTTTTTTCATGCGATTTTCTGCATGTGAATAATTTAGGTTTTATTATTAACTAGTAATCAAATTGTTCTAACGACGCTACACAATAATTATTATTTGCCATTTTCTGTAGCACTACTGCTGCATATGAACATTTGTATTTACATATAGTAAAACTGCATTTAATATTACACAGTATAATATAGAAGTTGTGGTAAACTGCTTATTTGATTATTTCAGAACTATTCATTCCTGAGATTTGTACTTTAAAAATTTAAACTATTTATGCCTACGTCTATTTGGTGTCGACTGTTTTTAATGAATTTTGAAAAAGTTTGGAATAAGTACGGAGGTGAAAATGTGGACTGGATAATGGTAATGGACATGTCTTTAAAATGTAGCCAAGTTTCGTTACCTAACCTATATACTTATGATAGGCAACTAAACTAACCATGTTATTTAAAAGACGTTATTGTCTTACGCGGGAATACAATATGCATCAATAATAATTATTATTCAGAACCGATATGCTTCATGAAACAAGTCTAAAAGCATTGATTGCTTCGTATAAATGCTAAATATACACAAAATTATCTCGTTCCGACCGCTTTCATACCAGACTGGAATTGCTGAAACTCAGTCCTACTTTCATACTTTTGATACAAGTATGATAAAAGTTACGACAGTATTTGTACCATTGAGAAATTCGTAATGTAGAATCTTACACAGCCGGGCGCATAGGTATTCTTTCTTGCTTGCATGCTTGTCCCAATATCTGGCGTAGCTTTTGTCAAAATTTTCTCAAGACGTAGCACTAGTATGCCCTTCCTAATGAATCTTGTAAAAATTAGGAAAGGATCAATAATTTCTACCTTCAGTTGCCGAATATCACATTTTTACATCTTTGTCCCATGGCATTGCTCATCACGATAATCAAATTATCTTGAACTTCTCTGCCTTGCAGTCTTCTTCTAGAGAGTACAACTATTCATCCATTCAGAGGAAAAATGCTTAGTGAACACAATCAGAGACTATAGGTATACCTGCTTTTGTACAAAAACATGATGAATATTTCATAAATCTCTGATATTATTTTAATGAAGCAGAGCATGAATATTATGGTTCCTTCCTGGCATGTTACTGAGGATAAGAGAAAGCGAACGAACTATCTACTATCTGTCCTTCCATATTAGTATGGCAATCCAAGAATAATCGTATTCGCACATCCGATGCTTGAAAGCATCAGTTGAGTTTATCTCCCACCGAGGGATTCAAGGTACGTACGCTGCTGTAAAGCATCTGCTGGGAATACCCACAATTCCATTTAGCAATTTACATACTTCCAACGAGCCCGAGGCCCGACTGTTGAGTGTATGCTGAATTTTCCCGTGTAAGCATTACCCCTGATTAAAAATTTAAAAGATTCTAAGAACCAAATCCTGTTAATCAATACAGAGGCAGCAAATTATGAATGATGAGTGCCCTTTTCTTGGAAATGGACTATGCATAGAGTATAGGAAAAGGATGTAATTTTTTAGCAGCGAACTTTGTTTTCACCGTTATTCCCATTTTATTTTAATCCTTATCGTAGCGAATGTTTTTCCAGCACGATATATTGTGTATATTGCGATATTTCAAAAATGATCTCCGAAACTCTGCAAACACGTTCAGTTTATAATATCTCACAACAATGAAGTTTGTGTGTAAGCAGCAGTAGTGGTAATGGTAATAAGAGAGAAAGAAAGTTCCTAAATTTTTTATGAATTCCTGCCATGAATGAGTTGAACATTTATCTGGTAATAGTGCATGTAGACTTTGCCTTACGCATAAAGCGACTTTGACTTGACGTGACATCATTAAAATTCGGTCCGTGTTCTTGTTCAACATTGTTTGTAGGATTGCGACATGGGAAAACTTCCTTTTCCAGCAGAGATGAAATGACAGCTGGTAATGGTAAGCATAGCCATTGACACCGAGCATATAAGCATGTCCGTTTCCTCCGACTAGCTTCTTACTAGTTACTACACACAGCAGGCAGGCAGGGCCAGCGAAGTAGCGCATTGGCATTGGAAATTGGAACCACTACGGCCAAGACAATAGAAAATACTGAAGAGAATCTGGGAAAATCCACCGTCCTACTGTCACGAGATCTACTCACGGTCCGACTCTGCTCTGGCTCCCTGTGTAAATACGATGAAATACATACACGAAAACTTATCCTTTTAGTCACTTCTTACTTGTTCTTGTTCCCTGTTCCCCTTTTTCTGGGAATAGAGTAGAACGCACACAATATCCCCATTTCTCTGCCTTCTGTCGTGTTTGCAGAAAAAGGGAAGAAAACGAAAACGGGAGCAGAGAAAGTAACAAAGCGAAAGAAACCTAAGCACCACTCTGTTCCTCTCCTACAGTTTACAATGCAAATCAATAATTCCCTGTTATTCGTAAAACTTGTACGTTCCACATATAGAGCCAGTGTCGCAGCCGAGTTGTACAAAACTACATGGCACCTTTTTCAGCTACTACAACTGTGCAAATAAGGCAAATAATCTGTTTGTCACAAACCCCGGGGTTGTAACCACCCATAGTCATATAACCAATGCCGTAAACACTTTGTTTTGCCGTATTCGGATGTCTGCTTTTGTCTATTTGCGGATTAGTTGGTAGCTTCCAAATCGAATGATCATTTTTCTGGGAAATCATTCGGTCTTTTTCTCTCTGTAGTCTCTTCGTGTATGAGGCACTCCAGGGCAAACACCAAAAAGTAATCTTGGGAGCTTCATAGGAACTAGGATCTGACAAATAATGTTTTTTTCATGCTAACCATTTCTACTGACAAATCTAATAAATGACATTAGCGAATTACTGCTTACTGAGTTGTGTCCAGGCCTAAATAAAATTCTGATGTAATGAGGAAACCCCATGGTTGATAAAGCAGTCGGGCATATATGTAACTAGCAAACGCAAAAACGGATTTTCTATAGCCTGATTACTTATCAATTCATCATACGTCTTCCTCCACCTGTTTTTCAAAAGCACACAAGAATGAACGAACCTACATTCTTACCATGAAAATAACCCTTTCAAGTTTCTCGCATTATCTGAAACCGATCGCTATTCGCTGTTCTTCCTAACCGTATTCGGAGCATCTCAAAAGAGCCCGGAATCCTGTCACAAGACATACACGTCTTGAAAATAACATCCTACATTTCCGAACACATCCACTTGTACATGACGCGCCGTGTGGCAAGATAGTCTTAAGTAATAATCTGTAAGACAGCTGAAATATACTTTTACTGTCTCC
>JAANSN010006210.1:0-10954 GCA_036850665.1 Dicranocentrus wangi
CTTTTTTAATCGACGGATTCGGCATCTACGGGTCAAAATACATCTACATACCGAGTTTCAGCCAGATCCTATGTATAAAAATTTTCCGTCAGGATTTTAATATATGTATTTAAAAACACGAATAAAAGTCAGGGAAGCCATAACAGAAATCGCCAAATATTTATATTTTCTTGAAGCTTGTTAACAGGCCTTCAATTTGTAGTTCGAAAAAAAATTGACAAATTCATAATACACCCTTAAGGCATACCGTGAAGTGAACATAGCTAGTTAGCGTGAGTATTACATATCTCGACAGTTATAGGGGGAAAAGTTATTGGTGTGGTGTGTGATGGCTACGTTCATCAAAAACACGCTGTGCACGGAAACTCAACGTATTTTGTTTGTGGGAGAAAATCACTGCTTGAAATTGTCCCATGGACCATTGTACCTGGACTGGAGGCTTATACCCAGAGTATATTACTTATATCTGATTTTGGGCTAGGAATAGTGAAAGCATGTAGACAAGTGTTTCCCCTAAGCAAAATGCATGGATGTCTTTTCCATTAATGTCAAAGATATGGTGAAAAAACAGGGAGACAGATTTGCCACTTTATATAGCCGTGATAACGATTTTAGATGATAGATAACTTTAGATATCATTAGGAATATGTTCTGTATTTTGACGATTTTAGTTATTTATAAAAAAGAAACAGTACTAAAAACAAGTAAGTTTTAAAATGTTTAAGAAAATGTAATTTTAGATATCATTACGAATGTTTTGTATTTTTACGATTTTTGTATTAATTATTTTTTTGGGGATTTTGGTATTTTGGTCAAAAAACCTTATTTGGGACCTCCGTCTTTTGGTATGTAAAATTTGGGATTTTGAGTATTTGGGATTCTGGATTTGGTCTGGCGTCCATGGCCCTAAAAAGTATTTTTTAGTACATAGGTATACTAATGTGTGAGCAAAAACGTGCTTTTCTGATGGAAGCAGTAGTAGTCCTGTCCTCTCTCTAGCATATTATATTCTCTGCATCTGTCTGACTGACTAACTGCAGTGCAACCAACCAAACCAACCTGATCGACTCATATCTTCAACCTCGTGCGTGCCACTTTGTTCATATAATATTATGCATAGATATGCACAGTTAGTGCGCACGAATGGCGGAAACCGTATTATGTAAAGCGGAGGAGCAATGACATGGTCCTTCTTCTGGATTGGAATTTTGGAATTGGTATATAAAAATAGGTATATATACTTGAAATGAGTATATATTTTATACTATACACCTCAAAATAATTTACACAAACAAGTTGAAGAAAGTCTACATCTTTCTTAGGTATCTACGTTTACTTTACTTTAAGAATGTAAATGAAGGTGTCATGTTCCCGTCCAATCGTCGCCGCCGTTCTTTTAATTTGCAAAATTCAAAATAGTTTTTAAATACTAAGTATATTTTTTGCATATATAATTGTTTGAGTGAGCCGTTTTTACATGAGTTCACACGGGGTAATTTTATTTGCATCCTGATCACTAAGCCTAATTTGCAATCATTTTTTATCATTGCGTGAGTGAGCAGGTGTGTGCAGGAGGTAGGTAGTAAGTAGGTAGGCGCAACAAAGTCCCATATTATAAGAGCATAGTAATCTAGTGCCTCAAAATAAAAACCTCAGTACAAGCACCGGTCGGCCTACATAATAATTGTTTTTCTCTATCACATTTAAGTATCTCTATCATAAAAAAGGACAAGTAATGAAGGGCTTTAGTTTAGTTTGTAGGAAGGACCCCTTACTTTTTGGACGTAGTGAGTAGTGAGTGACCAGTAATCATGGCTTGGACTCGGAATTCAAAAAGGAAGAGGAAAGTTGGAGGGGTTTCTTGGAAGTATAAACTCAGAGTACGGAAAGGTCGTCGATCCCCGTTTAGTGGCCCCGGACCTGCAACAGCTTCTAAGAAGTTGAAAGGAAAGAAGGCACCTGGACCTGTAGCACTAAAGCGTCAGGGGGTGGGAACTCCGTCGTTTGTGAAGGCACCTGGACCTGTAGCACTGAAGCGTCAGGGAGTGGGAACGCCGTCGTTTGTGAAGGCACCTGCACCTGAAGCACTGCAGCGTCAGGGGGTGGGCACGCCGTCGTTTGTGAAGGCCACTGTACCGCCTCCTATGAAGAAAGGAATGACATTGAAGACAAAATCTGGTAACAAAGCAACAACGCCAACAGTACTTGGTCTGGCAACATTTACTAATTAATGTATTTACTCTCAGCACTGTTGACAGTCGCAGATCGTGATGTTAGAACCAGAGTCGGCGGTGATTATCAAGCCATAATTCCTACCGTTATTCCCATAGCAGGTATTATTACTTGATTTCAACGTTGAATGTGTACATAAACTTTTCTATTGTAAAATATTATTAATAATAATTTCTGGTTTTCAGATCGTCATGCTCAAGTCGAAAATGAAATGGCACGATTAGTATGGAAACCAACAGAACAATTAGCCGTCTCTGAAAGTACGTATGCGAAACTATAATTGAAAATCTCTAACAAGTATACTTATCCCTCCTGTTGTTGTAATATATATGAATTTATTTGGATTCAAACAGTTGAAGAGTATATTTCAATGGCGAAAGGAAAGTTTCAGTACAAAGAAGAACAGGCCTTAGGACTTTTATATTGGAATCATTATGAAATACAAAGAGCTACACAGGATCTCGCTAATTTTACGCCTTATCCAGAGGAATGGACCGTAGAGGACAAAGTATTGTTCGAACAAGCGTTTCAGCTTCACGGAAAGTGTTTTGATAAATTTCTACAGATGGTAAGATCACACTTTTGTTTTATATAATTACTACATTGTCGAGGAGATGGATCGCTATCAACTAATAATTCATTGTAACAATTGTATCTGTTCTAGTTGCCTGATAAGTCGATGTCTAGCCTAATCAGATACTATTATAGCTGGAAATACCGTAAAAGTTGGAGGGGCGTCGTGACTCGGCAAGCTAAAAAGTTAAGCCAGGATGGCAGACACTCTGTTCCCGGAACAAATGGAAGTCGCAGATTATTGCCTTTACAGGGGAATATTTCAAGCAATCTACGGCACGCTCACTCAACTATGGGCATTATCCAGGAAGCCTCTCTATCGGAGTCCGATGACGATATAATGATTTTAGAGATTCATTCTAAAACGTTCTAAAATGTTTAGAGATTCTACGAGATAATAAGGTTAACTATAATATACTACTTATATTAGTAGGGTAGGATTTGATGTAATCATTTACCAGCGTATTTTTTCTATGGTTTAAATCGTACGTCAAGCGTTTTATGTACTGGAAGTACGTAATGTGTTGCAAATTAATAACTCGTTAGTAAGACGTTCAGATTCAGGATCATAATTTATTCATTACGCTACTTACTATTCATTTACATTAACGTATAAGATGTTCTGTCAAAGAAAGAATATAACTCATATATTTATAGTAATTTCCATCCTTACATTTTGTTATAATTCTAAATACGTCTGCACAAAATTTCATGGCAAAATATATAGCAAGGAAAAATCATTACCTTAACCTAACCTAATAGGTATTTCTAGCTTCATTTCGAATTATAAAACTACAAGTAGAACATACATATGTTATTAGAGGATTGAAACTTTTGACAAACATTGTTATCATTTTTATTAATGTTAATGTATGTATATTGATAAGGGTATTCGGCCTTCACTGCATATGAATAAATTCGAAATATCTAATCAGTTAAAATAAACAAATAAATCTGCCAAACAGTCAATTCAAAGTATCTATAGAATTATACCTATATTTTTAGCTTTACTCTGCAGATGAAACCTTCTCATCGTTACCCTCACCCTCTCCATTGGTTTCTTTCCCAGCGTCCCCGTGACTGACGTGGACCGGTTGTCTATTACTTGCCATAGAATTTCGACTCATACTTTCCTGAAATTAAGAAAATGCAATATATTTATTAAACTAAAATAATCCTAATATTTAATTTACTCCATATAATAATTATTCTAAGGAATACAAAGCTTACAGGTGGCAACACAGGAGCATGGGTAGAATCATACAAGTGTGTCATTTCAGATTGGATCCCCGTATATAAACTCACATCCATGATGCAGTCTTTGCCAATAAAAATTTTCTGCAGAGGATACGGTTCCATCAGTAATGCTTCATATGCTTGTTTCCAAGCCCCCATCTTGGCCATCATGATATTAGAATAGCTGTAATCTAAAGTAATTGAGTCATTTTGAAACGAGAGATGAAATGACAAAATCATTTTGTAGTTTTGTAACACTACCTGAATACACCTCTGGACCTATCCTAATTTCACATTTTTTAATAATGCTGGAGTTGACCGGAAACGTGACGCAGTCAATTTTGTAGTACGGCGCGAACCCACTTTTCTCTTTGAGCCTTCCCATGAGCTCCCGACAAATTAAAGGGCTGACTAAATTGGCACTGGCAATTTCTGTGTTGAGGTCGCCCACCTGAGGCATCCGCTTGCGCAATTTTTGCAAAAGCTCCGACGCAGCACCCAGCTTTGCTAGGTATTCCCTGCGAGCTTCACAAACTCCTAAAAAGATTTCAAAACATAATGTAGATCTGGAAAGTTGAAACCTGGAAAAACATTACACATTTGTTTTTACCTGTGTGCTGTTTGTGTTTTATGAAGCATTTGTATTCCCTCTCGACATGAGTTTGATTTTTCATGTTGGGATTCTTCAGTTTGAACATGGTCCATTGGATCTCGTATCCCTGTTTCATCAGCCTCTTGACACACTGCCAGGGATCGGGCTCCCAGGCTGGGACATTAGAATCCACTGGTGTTTCCGTATTTGCCAATGCAGAAGAGGCAGCAATGGATCCAAAACTCGGATAATCCGTTTTGGCCAGGGACCGCAATCCTTGTTTTAATTTATCATTGCGTTGTGAAGAGGTGACAGTTGAGGATGGCTGACTTCGGCCACGAATCTCCCCTGGTGCCCCTTTATACCTTTGGAATAGAGGATCCCCTTTATCACGGCTATCCGGTCCAACGCCAGGCCTATTAGGATGACGGAAAATTCCTTGGGGTTCAGCTGCTACTTGCAAAGTCGTATAATCTCGCCAGGAAGTACGGGGCTGTAGCCGTGGAGGGGGAGTTTCATCCAGGCCACCCATTCCCATCGGAAGAGGTCCGATTGAAGGTGTTTGAGAAGTCTGAGAAGTTTGAGAGTTTTGTTCCATGAAATCACTTAAACCCCTGGAATGCTCACCGTCATCCAGCCTTCTCGGCTCTTCTCCCTCATTTAGCATACTCTGTAACATTACAATATATTTACTTTATAAATTAATTTGAATTGTAACAATTAGAAGTCATTTAAATGTACTTACCGGAATTATATGATCATCCGATGGCTTATGATCTATTTCCCCGTCACCAAGATCCTTTAACGTTTTCTCAATGTGGCAGTTTCGACCATCTTCTTCGTCCATGTCTCGGGGTAATTCATGCTCCAGTTCGTTAGGGTTTGGGGGAGAGGGAGGAGTGTCTGGACTATAATCCAGCTCCTCATCAGCGTCCATGAACAAATCCGCATAATTCCACGGGAGTGCCATTTATAGAATCTTCAAATTATTTTACACAAAACCTATAGAGTGGAGAATAATGCTATGAAAAAATATGAGCGACACGGGCTAGATGATTCTCCAAGGAAGCACGATGGACAAATATAAGTTTAACGGGATGCCACTTGCCACTACGCTTCTGTACATTTACTATATATCGTTCACGAAAAATATCTAAAAATGTGCAGGTGTCCAACTCTGCCAGGAAAAGAACGTATTATTCTGATGCTCGTATGCATTGGGTGTGAACGTGCTATCACTTGTTCATTGACTCATATTTTTCATTGAGGGCAAAATTGGCAGAGCTAAAAAAATGTGCCGGCGCCGATTATTCCAGGAAAAATGTCATTATGCTTGTTCGTATGAATCGTCTATATTTGTAAGTATCAAATGAGCAAAGAATGCCGGCTTGACTTCCTTCGTGACATCATTCTAACCTACTTCTCACGGGATAATTTAACGCCTGTGCCTGCCTGTGCAAGCTGAAGCCTCTTCATGCAAAATGTCTTGAAGGAAAAAATCATGAAGCATTTAATTCCTTGTCATATTCATGCATAACGTTGATCTTAAATTTTCACGGGTTTTACAACAAGTCAGAACCTCGATGGATCTCAATTCCTGAAATAAAATAGACTAGGTATGCAACCATTGCGGGCTCACAACAATAATTATTTATTTAACAAGGTTAGATAGCACTCTGACCTCATGTACTTTCCAAATGAATTCATTTATTTGCCACATGCTTTAAAGTAGTAATGAAATAAAATCAAAGTATAGTGTATATATGTCCTCTATAGCATTATAGCATAGCATGAACTTAATTCACGTATGATTTTCTGGAATTATGCCTATAGGCGAAGGGTTTTGCCTAAAATAGCAGATTTTTATGATGGATTGAATGAAGTGCCAACACGAAACGGGATGTTCTCTTGCCAAATTGTAATCTGATATATTATGTGTCATGTCATAGTAATATATGTTACAAAGCTAAGTCGAACGTGTACAGTAAACACCGATCTAACCAAAACGGTTTATATGTCAAATAAAATGAAGTATTCCTAAAAATTGAATTATGATAAAAACTTGCCAAAAATCGCAAAATATCATTTCGATTCAGTATTCAGTAATACCATTTATTCTCAAGATACATACTCAAATAATACTTAACAAGACCCATAAATAATTACTTATAATGATGATGATTATATGTATTTATAATGGTACTAGTAGTTATATATAACAATAATAACTGACAATGATAATTGCAACAGTATATTCTATAATTGTGAATATACCTGCATGATTTTTCTTTTTTACCTCAATATACATGTATAAATCAAACGAAAAAATAAAATAGTTCGGAGTATTGAATACTGCATGCATTTATAACGACGCGCCTTGATGCTTTCTCTCATCTTTTTATACTTTGTAGCAGTTTTTGTTCAGAGCAATATTACAAGAAAAAAGATAGCTTTGACAATGTAGTTTTTTTATTATACAGTAAATACAAACAACAATAATAAAAAATGTGATGGTTTGCGTGTGTTGCGGTGCTAATAATTAATTAATTAATAATTATTTTAATACAATTTGTAAACCTATATAGTTAAACCATTGCAAGGTAAATTTAAATATTCTAATTGAGTGTGTGGTTGTGTGTGTGTGTGTGAGTGTGCCCAACATACATTTTTATCATGTAAATCTTATATTTTTTTCGTATGTCCACGTGTGTACATATATTACCTTTTGAAGACTGGTTTCCTTCTTGATACACCTCGTCATTTTACATCAATATATATATATATATTAATCTAATACACATATTTTTTTTTACAAATCATTATTAATTAGCGGTACATGTACACTCCCATCTTTTACAGTTGCAACTGGTGAAAGCAAACGCAATAGGAGGGAAAGTAGGGGAAGGGGTTTATTCAATTCTGAAATGTGTGCAAGTTATCGTAAGGTAATAATATCGTATCGTATTCGTATATATATTATTATGTTTAACTTTCATAGTCAAAAATGTGTGTGCCATTGCATGTGCAACAAATGCCTAGTATTTTAGGATGATGTTTTAATATGATGGTAATATATATATACATATATAATCCATTAGAGTCTAAGATTAAATATGATAGTCTATTTTTCTACGAGAGATTGCAATCTGGAAAGAGTAGCTCATGAGTTTTTTTTTCTTCCTTCTTTCTCCCTTCCTGCTTGTAAACATAGAGTTTTCTTGTTCCTGACGACGTCGATGCTGACTTTCCATCGCTCATATATATCAGTAGTCAAGAAGATTATTTTTTTTTTAAATTTTCTAACAATCCTTGTAAATCCTATTTTTTTCATTGTTTCACGCTTGATATTACAAAACATAACGTTACGGTACGTATATTCAAGTCGAAAAAGACAGTTGACAGTAAAAGTTGATTTATGTGTTTTGTTTTTGGACCTATTAAAGAAGGCAGGATTTTGTGAATTTCCATGCCGTTTTTTTAACTCGTCTACTTACTCAATCTTATATAGTGTGTAGCTAGCTAAGTTGTATGTAAAATCTATAAAGCTATACTATATCTGATAAAACTTTCATTTTTATATCACGAGGGAATAAAGCTTTCATTCTTTGATGTGTTTTACACGAAACAAATACGGAGGAAAAAACTGTTTTGTGAGAAACAAAAACGATAGGAAAGAGCATCTTGTATAAAAAAATAAGAAGCAAAAAATAAAAAAACTAAACAAGTTCCTTTCAAACATTGACTTTGACTCTTTCCAAATTTCCACGGTGGTCTTGGTATATTTGGTTTTTTCTAGTATAGTAGCTGCCAAATTACGCGATATGTTTAATTAAGGATATGTTGAACCTACTGCAAATTTTAGTAATTTAGCATTTTTCCAGTGGGCTGATGTAGTCAGCTACTATATATTAATATCGTATGTCAATCTTATTACATCAATTTTGGTACAGAAAAGAGGGGGACAACAAAATCTGTTTTTCTTTTTTGCTTTCTTTTCTATGTAAAATGCTCTTTCTTTCACGGATATTGTTGAAGTTAAAGCGATTCTGCAAATTCGGCTGCTGCTGTGCTGGCTATATATAGTATATTTTAAACGGCATTTTAAGTGATTTCGACCTGAACGCACATCATTTTCAAAAAAAAAACTCATATCAATCAGGACTTGTGTAACTCTCGCTCATTCCTATTGACCTCCTCTTCTACGCTTGCAAAGATCATGTATAAAAATGCTAATAATAATAATAATAATACGACGACGTATACAACAAAGAGATCAGATGAAAGATGTTGGAAGGGGACTTCTTCTACAAAAATCACGCCTCCTTTCACTCCCTAATTAAACATATCACGGGTTTGTCCTTCCAAGTAGTAGTAGTACTAAACATATATTATGCTACAAAAAAATCTCTGCTTTGCTTTGGATTAGTTTTTATATGGAAGAATTTAAAAAACACTGTGGTATTTGAATTCATTGTTTTTCTACAGTCACAATAGATACGTTTTAATGGTAATAAATTCCAAAAAACATGCAACGAAAACAAAAAAAGAAAACAACATTGAAATAACAATATTTTATATATGCTTATCACACAAAAGTAAAAAAAAACACGTTTACTATATATCATACTATATCGTACGTACGTTTATACCTATTCAAAGACGCTTTCGCTGATGAAACATATATACTTTAAACTCTAATAAAGCAACATACATGAATATCAATATATTTCTACGGCAAAATCATAAACTTTTTCTACAAAAAAAAATCTCAAAAATTTATTATACTGATGATGACGATGATGGTGATGAAGTGATTAGAATTTGTGTGTCAAGTTGCCGAATTTTATGTTTTTCCTCACAATAGAAATAGCACAACAGTACCTTCTTTCTTCCTAAATTAAAGAAAGCAGATTTTTGTTTTAACACTTCCTCTTTTTGAAAAAAACGAAGCATGGGGGTTTTGTTTTTTCTAACACATTATATAATAATTGTTACTTGTTTCACCTAAAAAATTATATACTGAATGTTTGTTTTCATTGTTTACCAGAGTGTAAATTCGTCACCTGCCTGCTTGTAATAATCTAAGTATTTATATAAATCTACATGTTATATAATGTAATGTAAATCGGAGTGTTATCAACTTGTTCCTGTGTGACGACGCGACGGTATAATAATGATTTATATAATATGTATGTATGTATGTATGGACTTGGACACACTAAAAAAATCTTACTAACCATTTTTAACGTTACTTTTACTGACCTTAGTTGATATGGAAAAATAAATTAATAAATTGCTAAACGCCGAGTGTACTTAACACTTAACAGTATATATAAACACGTAACTACATAGGTATAATAATAATTACAACAATACTACGGTTAACACTGACAAACAACGTATATATATATATATATATATACAACATTTTGGTTTACTTAACTTTAAGTAAAGCTACAAGAACCACATACTAGGTTTTTTCTGTGTACCGTTTACAATTTGAGTGTTACTTTTTCATCCTAACGTCGTTTTTCGTTTGCTAAACAGTAAAACATTTCACACGTGTCCACCTCCTCCTCCCCTCCTCCTCCTCACTTTGATAAGCATAGTTTAATCTTATTAAAAACCTATACATATATATAATATACTATGTTACATACATTTTAGACATGACGTAATCAAAGTTATAAAAAGGGAGAAAAATGTAGTATACAGCAGCGAGTAAATGCGAACACCAGGAAGAAAAACAATATTATGACATATGAGTTGTTGTAGGTGGAGATACACAATAATTAAGTAAACTCTTATACAAATGGTACGGTAATGATTATCTATGTACATGATTTGTTCTCTTTTAAAACTGCATGACTTGGTTTGTGACCATTTTAACTCTTAAAATAGAGGTGGTGGTGTGTGGTTATTATTATTATTATTATTATTACTATTACATACGTGTGAGTATAATATTATGTTTGACGCCGCCACGTGGTTGCCATCTACAGCGGACGCCAACGTTTTCATCGATAATTGCTTTTCATTCATATATGACATGACCACCTCACCTCATATAAATCTCTGCTCATGTACCGCGTTCCTCACAAAACTGAGTGAGATATTCTATATATTATTATTATTATTATAATATACTTATATGCAATAATTTAATCGTATATTTAAGTTACCATGTGTGTACTTTTTACAACAGACTCATAATACATTTATATATATATATATATAAGACTTATTTTATACTTCAAATACAGTTAGCGTTCAATCAGGATTCAAAAAGGGTAACTTTACGTATCATATAATGTATACATA
>JAANSN010006211.1:0-10954 GCA_036850665.1 Dicranocentrus wangi
TACCTTCTTTCTACTTCTACACCATCCTATGCTGAATGCTGTAGTAGTGTATAAATCGTAATCCCATCCCGTGATGATGATCCCATTCCCATCCATATCCATATCCCATCCTTGTCACTCAATCAACAAGACTAGCTACTAAGCTACATACTTGGACCGACTTGGAGGACTAGGAGGGAAACCAAAACAGCGTTCATTTGTGTAAAAATTTGCTGTGGCACTAGCTGACCCCGACCGACAACTGAGGAGTGAGGAGCATTTCAAGCGAGAGAGAGAGGACTGAAAACTAGCAGGAAAAGTATATTTTACGACGACGGACAGAGCGCACAAGTAAGATATTTTGGATATTTGACAAACTTTTTTTTGAGTGGTAAATTAATTTTCCCAAGTAAACGAAAACGGGTGTCGTCCGTCATGTTTGTTATTTGTTATATGTAATTACTTACAAGTAAAAAATAAAATACTGATGTTAAAATAGGTCTCACTTGTTGGAGTCATTCACGTAATCAGTGATCTAGTTTTTGTTTTTTGTTAGATTGCCAAATTATTGTAGGTTAGAGAATTTCCAATGTAATAATAAAATTAGAAATATAGGGTAATTTATGTTTGTATCAAAAACCAGGCCATTCTTTATAGTATTATTGCATTAGGGCTGGGGTGATCGTTTGTTAACAACTGCTAAAGCAGAGAAATATATATACGGTAGGTTGTTCTTGATTTAGTTTGCTGTACGGAATACTTGGTAGTATGTAAGTAAATAATGAAAGGGACGACAAACTTGTTAGTGATATTCAGTCAAGAGTGCAGATGATACGTAATATGGAGTATGATTGATGGTATATTTTTTGTGTTTTCGGTTTAGGTTTTGCTAGACTTTCAGCCAAGATTCCAGTTTGGTTGGACGGCCATCAGTACGAATTGGAGAAGAATAACATAAGTATAAATTCTAGTGGTCAGAAGGGAAGCAATTTTCTCATCTTGTCCCGTTAATTGTATTCGCATCAGCTTGGTGAGTTAAAATATTACATTCACAAACACAATACTTCACAACACAACACAAATTACATAATATTCAATGATATTTGTGTTTTTTTAACAGTTTTGTCGATATTATTTTTGTTAGTTGAAGCAAGTGACAAGATGATGCTCAGAAGGGGAGGTAAAAGAATCCGGATGGACGACCCACCTCCGGAATTCGACAATCCTATGGCGTCCCCTGCAGCTCCCGAAACACCAGCGATGCATGGTGCGGAACATGGGAATTTAATATTTAATGATTCAGACCTTTTTGGAGAAGCCTATGAAGAAGCTACTGCATCCAATCATCACCTGGATCCCTCTTACCAGCACAGCATATCTTTCCCGGAAACACCTGTTCCTGAACCAGCAATCAGCGTTCCTAATACTCGACGACGTGCCGCAGCAGCAGCTGCTGCCGCTACGCCTACCCCCGCACCGGGATCAGCTACTCCAGGTCCAGTTCGCAAATCAAAACGCAAAGCTGAAGCGGCTGCGGCAGCTTTGGCTCAACAGCAAGAACCTGCCTCACCTACGTCAATTGATGAAGGAACGCCCAAGCGGACGCGTCGTGGTGGAGGTGCAAAGAAGCAACAACCTCCTCCTGTACACGAATCCCCGATCCTCATGGAAGATGACGATGACAGTTTGTATAATGCTATACTTCAGGGAAAATGTTCCCTTCAGCAGCTTGTCGATGATTGGATTGAAGACTATAAAACCAATAGAGATTCTGCACTCCTTCGTTTGAATCAGTTTTTTATCAGTGCATCTGGCTGTAAGGGAAAAATCACTTCACAAATGGCAAGCATGGAACAACCTGCCATCATTAGGAAAATGACCGAAGAATTTGATGAAGAAAGTGGAGAGTACCCCTTGGTAATGTCTGGGCAGCAGTGGAAGAAATTTAGAGGAAATTACTGCGACTTTGTTCAAACTCTTGTGAAACAATGTCAGTACAGCATAATTTACGACCAATACTTAATGGATAATGTTATATCCCTTTTGACCGGACTTTCCGATTCACAAGTGCGAGCATTCAGACACACAGCAACTCTTGCAGCAATGAAACTAATGACTGCTTTAGTAGACGTCGCACTAACAGTATCCATTAATTTGGACAACACACAACGTCAATATGATTCAGAACGACAAAAGACAACGGGGAAACGCGCGGCTGAACGTCTGGAAGCCCTGATGGCAAAGAGACAAGAACTGGAGGAAAACATGGATGAAATAAAGAACATGCTCACGTACATGTTCAAGTCTGTATTTGTTCATCGCTACCGTGATACGCTACCTGAAATCCGTGCAATTTGTATGGCTGAAATTGGAGTCTGGATGAAAAAGTTCCATCAAAACTTTTTGGACGATTCGTACCTCAAGTATATTGGCTGGACTCTGCATGACAAAGTTGGTGAAGTTCGATTAAAGTGTCTACAAGCGTTGCAACCTTTATATGCGAGTGAAGAATTGAAAGGGAAGTTGGAATTGTTTACGAGCAAATTTAAAGACCGAATTGTTGCAATGACCCTGGACAAAGAATACGATGTTGCTGTACAAGCTGTGAAGCTGGTCATCTTGATTCACAAATACCATAGAGAAATTCTGACTGACAAAGATTGTGAATTAGTGTATGAATTGGTGTACTCATCTCATCGAGCAGTGGCACAAGCTGCAGGTGAATTTTTAAATGAGAGACTTTTCGTAATTGATGAGGGAGCAGTTGAAAATGTTCGAACAGCTCGGGGGAAACAGCGTCTTCCCAATACCCCACTCATCCGGGATCTTGTTCAGTTTTTCATTGAGTCCGAGTTGCATGAGCATGGCGCGTATTTGGTCGATTCTCTTATTGAGTCCAACCCAATGATGAAGGATTGGGAGTGCATGACGGACCTCTTGTTAGAGGAACCAGGCCCGGCAGAAGAACCATTGGATGACAAACAAGAGTCCTCGTTAATTGAAATCATGGTATGCGCTGTCCGCCAATGTGCAACTGGTGAACCACCAATAGGAAGAGGTCCAACAAGAAAAATTTTGTCGGCTAAGGAGTTGAAACAAGTCAGTGACGACAAAAATAGATTGACAGAGCACTTCATTCCCATTCTCCCAGCCCTGCTAACGCGGTTCAAAGCGGATCCTGACAAAGTAGCAAATCTACTGTCATTACCACAGTATTTTGATTTGGAGATTTACACAACATCCCGGCAGGAAAAATCATTGGATATGCTACTTGATTTGATTAAGGATATTGTGGAACAACATACAGAGATGGAAGTACTTGAAACTGCGGCAAAAACTTTAGAAATCATTTGCTGTGACGATGCCCGAAAATCAAGCAGAACAGAAGTTGCACTGATGAACGTCTTGGAATCCCTGTGGGAAAAAGCAACGGATGGTATATCAGATTATGAAGCCAATGTACAAGATAATGGAGAAGCAGACGAGGACGATCTCTACAACATCAATATGTCTCTCAGAAAAATATCAGTTTTTTACGGATGTCACAGTTTTGACAAATGGGACGTGTGGGAGAAACTTTTCCGAATCATCAGGACAACTGTAGACACTATTTCCACGTATCCTCCAGAATCCGTGAAGCATGCTATATCTGCCTGCTACTTTGCGTTATTATGGGATTTGAAAAATATTCAAGAGAAGGGGGAGCATGGTGTTTCTGGAACTGATGATGTGCCCAAGCTTCACCGTAAACTCAACGATTACATGGGTGCGATGAAAGTTCTAGTATCACACACAGAAGCTCCTCACTCTTTCCGAGAAGAAGCCTACACATCAATTTGCGATGGCCTAATCATATTTTGTGAGCAGCTTAATACTCAAAAATGGATGGAGACTTTGGTTTACCAACCAGATCAAGATTTGCAACGCCTTTTAAACAGATTTATGCAGAACAACGTTTTTAATGAAGTACGAGATGATGAGCTTGATGAACACGCTAAAATCGAGTTGCTTCATAAAATGAGAAATTACTTGGCGCAGTTCTGTAAGCTCGTAGTTTACAACGTTATGCCCATTAGTGCTGCATCCGACGTGTTTAAGTATTACGTCAAGCACTACAACGACTACGGCGATATCATCAAAGCAACGTTAGGGAAAGCAAGGGAAATTAACAAAGTCAATTGCGCTCTAACAATGATTGTCAGTCTCACCACGGTATTTGCAGATCTTCCCAAAGTCAACAGCTGGATGGTTGATAGACAATGTGACGAATTTAATGCTCTGAAAGACTTGGCCAAAAGGTTTGCCTTGAGTTTTGGATTAGATGCTATCAAAAACCGAGAAGCGATCACTGCTCTTCATCGTGAAGGAATTCTTTATGCTGTTAATCCTCTTGAAAATCCAAATGATCCTACTGGGCCACCTCCAAACTTGGCGTTCTTGGAAATATTGGCAGAATTTACGAATAAGTTGCTAAAACAGGACAAGCGAGTTGTTTTGCAATATCTGGATCACCGCGTTGGATCCGCTGTCCCGTCTTCCCAAGGGGCACAGTGGCAACCATTGTACACCTACAGGAATTCGTTGATGCACGGAGAATCCGACAAAGACAACCAGCCTCAATTTTCGAAGAGGGCGTACACACGTAAGCGGCAGGTGCATGATGGGGATGCGGATCAAGATGACGTTGATGCAGATCAGGATGATGGGGATGCCAATTAAAATGTTACATTATAATTGTTTTTAATTTTCTGGTTTCTTGCATGTTGCGCACTTTAAGTGTCTCTCATTTATTGTTACATCAATAATAACGTTTTTCATACTTTTGGCACAGAAAATAAGGACTAATGATAATATAATTACTTGTAATCCAACCTGGTTAATATCGTATGTAATATTTGTAATATATTATCTATTTGATTGTATAGGAATATGTGACTTTTTTTATTAATGCATTTCACAATTGTTTCAAAACATCCAACATTGCAAGTTGTAGTGTATTAATAAACGATAATGTTAACAACAATTTGCTATAACTGCTATAAATACTCTATTTTAGCTGACTGTATATAAATTCGAAGTATGTTTTAGTCATTTTTCAAATAGAAATTCAATTGTAGATTATTTCGTGTAGAATTGTAGCCTACCTTTAGCGAGTATATATATTATACAGAATTTGTAACATAATCAAACAGTTCAAGTGGTTCAAGTCATCATAGTACTGCAGACGGCCATTTATGCATTTAAAACAAATTTCAGGGGTTCTAGTTGGTTGTAGGAAATTGAATGTTTTGTTTTGGGTTTTATAAACTGATTATATGTGGAATGGAAGTGTCAAGTGATTCTTATAACTGGCATCTTTGTGTTTTTGAAATACATAGGATGAAATATACACGTATGTCTTGTTTTATTTATGGCAAAGTAGAAATTTGTTACTCTTGTTCGTAACTGTTTATATTTGTACAAAATAATTTTTACACAATAAAAACTTGGTGTCCTGTGAAGTTGGCTTCCTAACATAAACTGAATGATAATTGTGCATGATTCTTGTTTGTTATACAAAAAATTGCTTGCATTTTCGGATTCGGATTGCACATGTTTCTCAAAAACACTATAGGAAGGGAAGCCACTAGGAATCTGATCATTTCAAAGGTTAGCCAATTGTATTATCATCTGAAATTGATTAGGCTAGTTAAAGTTGGGATGATTATTTGTTGAAATGTACTAGAATTTAATTAAATTTGACATTGCTGCAACTATATATTATGTTTTTCTGTTTTTATATGCGAACTGTTGTGTTGTGTGGTTTCATATGTGTAACAAATTGATACATGACAGTAACCTTGTTATTAGTTGACTACTATATTATATAGTAGTAGTAGTACTGGTAGTAAAGTACAAATTGATAATAATTATTATGAACTTATGCATATAATGCAAGTCGATTGTCCATTGCTATACTTCAACTTACGTCCACGCATTATCTTTACCCTTTATCTCTAACGTACGCCACAAACGTGCGTAAACTTAAAGGTAAAGTGCATAGGTATTCAAAAGCCAAGTTATATTACGACCGGCATACAGCAGTGAAAGTAGTCAGTGTCACCATCACCATCACCAGCCTAAATTAGCCGTATGAATACGTACCAAGCACGCATTCTGCATCCGGATTGCAACTCAAAAGGCTGCTAAATTAGTAAAATAATTGCTATTGAAAACCTTTCCTTTGTACAAAACTGCTAAAACTGAAGCTAACTTGTCAATTTCTAATACAATCTAGTGCATATAACTATGGATGTGGAATAATCATTCATGATCCTACATATAACAAATGGTATAAATCTTTGCGCTAATACTCAACAACTCCATATAATTCAGATCAGAATTAATAAATGCATAATATACCAGCTACTACTATAGATAACTAACGCCAACAACCCCATTTCGAAGCATGGCTCAGTGGTGAACACCAATCCGAACCTTTACCTTTCGCAATTCTTCGTTGAAACTTTCTCTACTTTCTCTTTCCTCTCGCAAACACTAGTGACTATATAGTACGAACGAACCTATATTAATAGTTTAGTAGTTTCAATTTTTTTCTCATCACTTGTTTTTATTGAATGTACTTAAAACAATGCAATTGGATTACCTACTACGCAAATGTCGTGTCTTCTTACGTCTTAAATTACAACAGGTAAGTATTTTAACACAATCATAGTATTTTGTATAGCTGCCCGCAACATGTGTTTTTTTTTACAAAAACTCTTCTACATTTCACATTCCTATTTTGTCGTCTGAAACCTAAGATATCTAACTAAAACTTATCTTCAAAGAGTCAGTAACTGTTGTATATATTCGTTATTATATTTTTAGTATTACTATGTTTGTAAATACCGACAAATACCCTTAGCTATATATGTTTCCACAAATACTACTACATTTTTAGTTAATCCGTCGTTAACAGAGTCGGACTGCCTACTGGAATGCCGCTGACAAACGAAGTGTACGTTTACGTTAAACCTTATGCATTTTTATAGTTCAACTCAAGTGACTCATACGCCATCATCAGCCATCATCTTTGTTAGCAATCATATATATGTCTTTAAAGATAATAATTTCTGCCATGTATAATACAGATCAATTTCTCACACTTTAAAATGACACTGATACTGATAACTCTTTTTAAGATTTTAATCCATGGAGTACTGCAGCAATGACGTTAATTACGAGTATTGTAGTTTTTCTTACATAGTGATCAAGACAGAACGCGCAGATATCTCTTAAAAGGACAGTGGTGTTTCATACAAAATAACTATAAATTATTTAATTGCTTGTTCATACAGTATGTGATTACCTATAGGAATACCTATACATAATAACTCTTACACGGTTTTCGCGGAGTGTGCCTATCAAGTGCTTGTATAATGTGATTACATGGAGGTGAGATTTTTTTCATACGAGTGAGAGACAAAGGAGAATACATTTTAGTGCAGTAAATGTGTTTTTGCGTACAACAATGATTAGTGGAAAAAATACGTAAATATATTGCTATATTGCTTTCCTACGTTGTAACAACAACCCCTCCTCAAAGTCCTTTCAAAATACTTACAAAATTCTCATTTTGTCATCATAACTAGCCGGTATATATTATGTACGCGTTTTACAAATCGATGAGCTAGTAATCAAGCATTTGACAGAGATAAGATGCGGTAATTTATACAGTACGAATCAGTGCAGTGTTTAAGTCTAATTATAATGCTTACAAGGTGCATTTAATTAAGCCCACGACAAGACAGACCAGAAGTACAGTTTTGCAGTTTCGTCACTCATCTTCTATAAAATTAGGTGTTTGACGAAACATATATATAGATTTTCCAACAAAGTAAAGACATGTACTGCTAAGGCATCGCGAGACATACTTATGCATACCTAAATGTTGCGACGTTTTTGAGACATTCCCAAACATTCAGTTACTAGCAGGAGAATTACTTTCTCCAGAGAAATATGTATTCCGGAGAGAAAAGAAAGCAGTTATATTTGTCCTCTCGTTCTTAGATTTCCAATCTCTGTAGGAATGTCGAAATTATAATGGTAATACTTATGTAGCAATAATGAATACTAACTACTACTAAATAATAAATAGCTAGATTTCTGGCGTTACGTAATGTCTTCATCATCCTGTTCTGAAATATTAATAGTTTCTACCCGTTGTAGAGGATGTCTTTGTCCTGACTCCGCCGTGGCAGCTGAGTACGCAGAATCGGACGACTCAGGCATGATAACACAGACAAACTGACGGCCGGTTTGACTGTTCTTCGGATAAATGGTTACTGGGAGGAAGGGCTCATCTTGCTCTACGTAGCGGCATAATTTCATGAAAATATCCGGATAGGTCCTCTTCAAGTCCACACCTCGTTGGAGAAGATGTTTCTGAATGTTTGTAAAACTCACTTCACGGAGTCTCTTATGCTCGCTGCTGTTCAACTAAAGGGAGGAAATGTGCAAGAGAAACAAAGGACAAATATTGAATTCATTTGAATTTTTTGTTTTAGAAACATTTTAGGGTTTTCTTCAAATGGATGAAGCCTGGACGCGGACAAGTAAAGGTAACGTTGATCTGCAAGCGCACATTTAACGCAGGACACAGCAGGTGGGCGATTTTCTTCCGTTTCAAAGGAAAAGCTTAATTTGTTAAATTTTAGCTAAAGAAAACTATTAACTCTAATAAAATCGAACAGTTCAAGCTCTCTATATAATAATTTTTTTATCAACTACACTAATAAAATGTGGCTATTTTGTTAATTCTTCTCTAGCTCTAGGCATATAGGTAGTAGTAATACTTGATAACAGTATTAATTTTTGTCAAAAATATGGCTAATTGTATGGCTGAAGTAATACACGCACGGGATGCACATTTTCACAGCACATGAAGAACAATCTTGCTCAGCAAGGATAAGTACACGGTAACACGTAACATTTTTTAAAAAATCATCCATATATATATAGCCATACATACACTCTGCATTTCTAGTCATGTTTTTTTACTTTGAGGGTTCACATCACAAACTTTAGAACAGACATTCGTTCGCGTATAATCGTCTTACACAATCGGTAAATCACTTGAGAATTCAATGGCACGTGGCAAACCACCGTCTATGAGGTAGCCAAACTCGTGTTAGGTAATCTGGAGTAGAGGAGAAGGGTGACATTTGGAGGGGTAACATTTAAAAGCTAAAAACTATCCTGAAGCCATCTATATTCTAGTTTGGAATAAAAGCTTTCAAGTCGATAAAATTTACTGGATTCTTTTCAGTATTATGGTCTACGTCTAATCTACGTAATTATACAGCATCTGTGGGAAAAGTCTTTGTTACTTTTAAGAATATGTATCGCGAAGGGAAAGTAGTGTTTTGTTTTTTCATTAAGTCACCTGGTGGGAAGATGGTGGAGGCACTGAGCGTAAGATCAGAGTTTCATTCTCCGACGCGGTGGTGGTTGTCGTGTTTTGATGAGGTGGTAGCGGTGGAGGGAACTCATCCCCAGTTGCGGAAGGAGCAGTAGGAGCGACACTGTCATAAAGAGGAACATTTTGCTGCTGAGGTTGCAAACCTGGAGATGATTGACCATTGGAAGGGTCTTGCAAGGCAGACATGAGATGGGCAGGATTCGCAGGGGCGTGGTGATGTCGCTGATTCTCCTCGTAGAAGGTGCGAGGTAGGAGGAGTCTCAGCTTGGAAGAACGGGAGATGAGTTCCCTTTCCCATTTCACGGCCCCGTGGGTGGGAACTTCATTCACTACACAGACACATGCGTAAAGCACAAACCTTGTTTCGGAATTGTATGATCGACATTGATCACTTAGCTCGGAGAAAGTTTGTGCCCCCATCTCCTCAGGTAGCATATCCGAATGGGGAATGTACCTTCACAAATCAAACTCAATATTACAAACATGACTTGTTAGAATGAGAGTAATACAGTACTTTCAAACTGTACAGCATAATTACAGTGGTTCAGGGAGCTCTGGAAGTCCTCCGGTAAGGAAGCGCTCAGCACGATCCGGACTATTAAAAAATAATTTGACACATCCCCTGCCTTTCGCCAAGAAACCCCGTTTCGCTACAGTACTTAACTGATTCATCACGTAAGAGTCTTCCTTGACATGGCTAATTATTTGCTTGCATATGGCACCCACGCGTGACTGCATGCACACCTTCTTATGCTTTTCCCAATGGGCACGACGGCACTCTCTCGAACAGTAGTAAGCGTTACAGTTGTGACAGACTTTGAACTCTCGCCGAGCCTCAAGTCCGGTCGCTGTCTTTCCACACTTTGTGTTTCTGCATTGAATGGTTCCTCCTAACAGCAAGTTTCAAGGACATAATACAAATATCACAATTACACAATAAAAAGTATGTCCCATGCCCAAGTGATCAACAAGGGACATGGGACACAACAACATACAATTTATACAAACAAACAAAGTACATATAAGTAATTAACAAAATCCACGACACGATATAATATTTCACACGATACGATATCAATCAATCAATATTCACTTTGTCATCTACAAAACGGAAAACTGAGGAGCACAAAGGCGAATGAAGCGGAGTTATCAATCATGGTATATACTAACTATATATAGTCGTTCTCTAACATTCAGAATTTATTTTCAGAATGCTCAGTAAGCCTTCAGACGCTCATCTGGATTGAGCCTACTGATTTCTTTTTAAATACCGTCCACCACATCGGACTTTCACCAGGTACACATATACAAGCTATATAATACGAAAATGAACATGGAATCCAACTTTCACTAGATCCAATAACATGACTCCTTCACATGAACTATAATACGCACGCGTTTTATGCATGCATTTTTTGCCATTTCGTATATGGAATAACCATTTCCCCTTTATTAAGTAGACAAAAATCAAATCTGGGATTGATGATATTATGGAGTGCAATTGGCTGTGAG
>JAANSN010006212.1:0-10952 GCA_036850665.1 Dicranocentrus wangi
TACCATTTAACTACAAAATTCTGAAAATAGTTTAGATATTTAACATTTAACACTGTGAAACTTAACTAAAGTAATACATGCTATGATTTACATATAAAATCACTCAACTAGTTAGAACGTGCTATTGGATTTGAATTCATAAATAGGTATATAGTTGTAATAATTTATTTGAAATTAGAATAAATAGTTAGCTTTAAGGATAAATTAAGATATTAACAATTACGTTGAAAAATGTTAAAAGTCACGAGATATCGAATTGAATAATAATATATTTATCTATCGCGCTATCCCTACCGCGCTTAGCTTCACAGGAGCGAAAATTAAAACTTACTTACTTAATATTTAATACAAAAATTGTTACTCTGACTGAGTCTGTCTGTGTGAGACCAATCTTTACCTTGAGTCATTTTCTATCTAACGCTACGAAGTTCCAAATCAATGAACAGCTTTTCGCCCTGCAAATAGTGTTCTCTCAAAAGGGCAGCAGGGTACCGAGGAGAAAACTTGTCTTCGGGATTGTCACAATTGAAAAAGTTCTGAGGAAATGCGCAATGCTTCAAATTGCAAATCTGCAACAATCAAAGCAAAATACATATTGATTAACAGGAACAAGTTGCATGCTTTATACTTATATTAACAAAACTACTAATACACTATATAACCACTAACTAATGAGAAATACAAACGCATACCTTTCCACCTGGACCGAGAATGGTGAATTTAGCATTGAATCCAGAGACAGCGCCCGGGGGGAAGTTTCCGACTTGAACCACTGACAATGAAAACAAGTCACCATGGCCTTGGGTATAAGATAATTTGGGAAAGACGATAAATAGGTGTGGGTTCCTCCTTGCATCCTCAAGTTTCACAAGTCTTGGAGCAGTTAACCGACTGCGATCGTTGAAAACTGGGTTGAAACGAAGAAGGCCGAAAGATGGTGAATCAAATTCCCGGAACTCGTGAACATTTTTGAAGTGATTCATTGCTCCGTCGATATCGCCACGGTGTATCTCGAAGTCACAGTTAAATCCCAGTTTCCGACACAATTTACTTGTTTGCCTGAAATTAAAAGTCAGGTTTAATAAATATATAATATTATGCATCTAGTGGTACTGAAAAATGGTACTGCAACTAGTATTATTCTTAATTTAATGCTATAATATGCTAAATTTATATAATTTTATATCAATTTTTATTTTATATTGATCGCATACCTAAATACGCAATTATCCCGATGGAACTTTATCTCTCCTCGACTTAACCTGGCTTCACAACCGTGTGCCAAATTGGGGCACTCCATACGAATAGAATCCAGCACAGTTTCCAGCCTCCGGCTTCTAATTTGCAGGCGTTGTCGGAAGACGTGTTGATCCGCCGAAAAATACGATCTGCGACATATTGGACACGCGTCCATGCCCGGCGTGAAGTAACATAATTTGCAAATAGTGTGACCCTCGGTACACTGGTAAACCGCGTCTTCCGGTATATCCAAGCATACTGGACATTTCAGCTGTTCAATGAGCTGAGGTAGATTGATGAGGTCCAGATTTTGATATTGAGTCATGGCGTTAGAAAGTCAGAACAAAACAAAGAATGCAATGCACGCGTACGCGTGTGCAGAAAACCTCAAACGTAATTTTTCTAAACTAGAACTATATCACTTGGAAAACTGGAAAATTACTTCAACTAAGTCTCAAAATAATTGTTTCTTTATTATTAATAACTCGGATCTTGTCCGACTTCCGGTTCAAAGGCTCATCTTTTGGCTTCGCGTGACTTATTACCGAACGAGAATCTGGAAACTGGTCTTTGCCTGTCAAACCTACGTCGACCACCCTCAAACGGGACCTTGAGACCTTATTGAAATTCATGTAATGTAATGGTAATATAAATCCCATATCATCCATTATCCCCAACCCCCACCACCNTATCATCCATTATCCCCAACCCCCACCCCCACCACCTCTCCTTATCAAACGTAATATTCATTGGCAAAGCTATTTCATATCTTTCTTTTTTTCATCCTTTCCAATACTTTCAGTGCTTTACTCCTTTGTTTGACATAAATAGTGCATTACAATCTTACTAAAGTAATAATGTGAGCAATCCGTTGCTCACAAAATGGCCGATCAATTTCATTGTGCTCGTAACCATTTGGCGATAACCTAACCTTTTAACTCCCATAATATGCAAATGAGCACATCATCTAATACCCTTGCCACTTGGTAGAAGACCCTTATCTGGGTTATTGTTTTGAAGAGCGATGGTGATAACAATAGGCAATACATAACGTCTAATAAAGTCTATAGTTTAAAAAGGCACATTTATCGGTTTATCGGATTTGTTCATGCGTAACAGGTGAGTGAGTGGTCCGTGAACCTGCTTTTTCCTATGTATGACCTAGATAAGGAACATGAAAACAGTTTTATAAGGGTGCAAATTAAAACATTACGGAAAGATTACGGCTAACATTACTAGCTTCAGGTTTGCATCTTATGGTTTTTATCACACTCATTTACATAAATACTAGTGCTCTGCAAAGTCCAGTGCACGGTTTGGTTGTATTATTGGTACCTACTGTTATTATTTTTTTTAAATGGTTGAAGTTTGTTTTGATTACTTTTATAGACGGTGGTATGTAATTTGGCATTGGACACCCGTGAAAATAGTGGACCGAGAAAATTAGTCATTAGGCCAACCAGTCTTAACTGCAAGCACGTTAAAGTTATGTATGGGCTGAGGCAGGGTTATGAGCCAACGTGAAGCGGATACTGCCATGCCATTATTATAGGAGCTTAAATTTTCATATACCTATATGTGTTGCAGTTTCAAAAACTCATGTTTGACCTATCCCCAAACACATAGCTTGTTGGAATTAGTAATTAGTGGAGATGTAACTGTA
This sequence comes from Dicranocentrus wangi, assembly GCA_036850665.1. Classification (NCBI taxonomy): domain Eukaryota; kingdom Metazoa; phylum Arthropoda; class Collembola; order Entomobryomorpha; family Entomobryidae; genus Dicranocentrus; species Dicranocentrus wangi. Next base: position 2,903 of record JAANSN010006212.1, read on the forward strand.
TGCCAATTTTGTATCTTAACGAGTTTGTAGTGGTTCTTGTGTAGTCCCAAAGTCCCAAAGGTTATTCCGTCATAGTGCCTCGAGGAAGCTTGTTTTATGTAAATTGTCATCAAGTCATGCTATGCTGCTGTCCCTAAACTAGAACCTCACTTTGTCAAAATAACAAATGAATGAAAAACTGAATTGGCAGACTTCATGTTCTTTTATTTCAGCAAGGTATAATTCCATAACTTGTTTTAAATCTGAAAGTAAAATCTAAAATCGTTATGAAATATTATCTTTCCAAATACGCCACTTTCATACTTTCACGGCATCACGTTCCTGAAAATAAACCCAAAATGGTCTTACTATCACAGACAGAGTATTGTTGAGCAAGTAATTAAGATTTAAAAAAATGAAGTTGTTACCTGGTTTTGAGAGAGATACTTTCTTGTAATGAAAATACACAAAAATCTGCATAAGTATGGCTACCGTTGACACAAAGAAGGCCACCACACTCATGGTGTAGGTCACCTTAAACAACTCACTATACGTGAAATTGACATTATTATTGTTAATATCCATTTTCCAAAAATATTTGGTTTTCCTTTTTGATACGGACACAATTTGCTCTGCCAGTGGTCGAAAATATTATGAAGTCCCAACCAAGAGAATTCATTACTCTCCATGATGCAATTAGAACATTATTAACATCATGAAGCATCTATTGTGCAATGGATTCTCCGAACAATTTTCATATAGAAGCCAGCTGGCTATTTGCAAATGTAAGATGTGAACAAGAAAAAAAATATATTATGGAAAGTTGAGCAATCAATCCAATAACGTCAGCGTGCAAGAGTTCTAAAGCCTCTCTTTACCTCAACATTTTTAACATTGAACAGTCTTTAATGATTCGTATCAGGCTTCCTGGAAATAAATGCATTGGTATTGGTCCAGGTGTTACAGATAGACAAGACAGAGCATTCGATTTGACTTTTAGGAAGGTAGACTTCCGTGGCTTCAGCGAGAATCAAGACGAGCGTATTAGTATGCAGCACGTCATGGTCGTCGTGAAGAAAAAATGCATTTCATGTATTACCAACTACTTCCAAGCAGCATGCTTAACTCAAGTTTTGGTAAATTTCGAATGCTTCTTTATTTTTGGTTTTGCTTACGCTGACGTTTGGTTTTCGCGAAAAACGTCTTTCAATACAATCTACTTGATCAATATTAGCATTTCAAATCACATATTTTTAGACAAAATAATACGGGTTTCAACCAGTTTTACGTATTACCCTTGATTTATTTGCTCCAATTCAGTTTATTTGATGAAATTCAGAATACAGAAGGAAAGAAAAAAGTACATGGTGAAAAATCATTCTTTTTATTATTTTTTGATTCCACTCTCCACGTCAATCTCGAGATCCTTCATAAGCGTGTGTACTTTGTACACCACATCGCCAATAGCTTCAGCCGCTATGCTTTCCACTGCCTGTTGAACGTGATCCGCTTCCACAGCTTGGAGCTCCTCCTGGATTTGATGCACAGTTTTAACGAGAACCTTGTCCCGTTTCAAAATTTTCACTAAATCCTTCGCCTCTCTCAACGGAACAACTTGAATGATCGGAGTGGCAAGCGTCACAGCTTGCTCAATCAAATTATTCGTGATGTGGGTGTACATGGGACTAGTCACAAATTCATAGATGCGATACTGGACCAATTCCAATACAGCTCGAACCTCGTCCAAATCTTCCTTAGGCTGGAAATTAATATTTTTAAGCAATAGTTACGTATTTTTAATTCCATAAGGCTTAAATGATTTTTAAATATAAACTTACAACTTCAGCCGATGATTTAACACGCTCAACAAGTCTCCCATACCATTGGAATATTTCTGGGTGGCGACCCTTCACTTCCGTCAAAATTTCTTGCATCATTACCGAGCTCTAAAAAACAACGTAAAAAATATTCAATTTCTGAGGGTTTACTTATTTGCAGAGCTGAATTAGGTGCAATTGAGAGCTTACCTTATCAGGAAGAATGAGACCAAATGATGATCCCATGATACCCGAAAGTAAAACAAAAACTACGGTTATTTTGAACATTGTCAAATCGAAAAACGGAAACACAATACTTTATATATTGGTGACTACAAGGAAGGAAGAAGCGTTTGCTGACTATGCTTCTTTGATGCTTGGTTCAGCATTATTTATACCCAGGAAAAATTCATTGGAAGCACTCGGATAGCAATTAAACCTGTCTCATAATGCCATTAAATGTCAATTTTTATAAAAATGCAGGTGTAATAACAATTTATTCTGAGCTGCATATTAAGTGGGTGTGTGCATTATTTGTTTTTATGAAAGTTGAAAGAAATATTAGGAAGCTCATTAGCTCACTCTCATTTGAAGTGACTGCAATGCAACGTGCATCTCTAATTTCACATAATAGCCAAGTTGTTTCTTCTTCACGTTCAATAATCAGTAGAATATAGGCAGCCTGTTCTTAAATGTAAATTGTCCTGCTTTTAACAATATTTACGTGCTCCAGATTGTAACTTCTTTGATCGTAGGTCTAGAATTATTAATTTTGAGAAACGATATTTTACAGAATATCAAGTTGATCATGTTGAACAAATTATAAAATGAAGGCATCGTAAGTATGCTCTGAGTTGAATTATACTACTATGTATTTTTATTAAAACAATGTGAGAAATAAAAATTACATGATAATGTGTTTAGTGATGATGAGTTTTATTTTTATAGGTAAATTAAAGAAATGAGTAACCACTTAACAAAATTCCTAAAATGTAAAACGAAATCAGTTAATTGAAAACCATACAAAAGGGGATAATATATCACTCCTAAGTCCTAATTAATATTACGAATTTAGTCAACGTCTATTTTTATTTCAAGACTCGTGTTGACCTCCCGTTGCAAATTCTCCAAATCATTTGGCAAACCTGCAGCCACTGTATCCAAATCCTGTTCAGAAAGCAATTTGTTATCGGCCATCAGTAATACTTGGATATGCTCTTTGTAGCCCACAATACATACCATCGAATCTGTAAAATTATCAGTAATATTAAATCGATGATGCTTATTTTATGTATCAAACGAATAGCTATAGTTAATTGATAATTTAGCTTTTACCTGACACATCCTTCATGGGACCTACACCTGATCTCATGTCGATACAGTCCAAATCTCCAATTTTTAACCCTTCAGAACCAACCACATAGTTTGACACTGTGCACGGCGTATATCCACAGGAATTTCGAAGCCACATTGCCATCCCAGGAAAGCAGTGTCCCAGTATAAATTCCGAGTACTGGACCACCCCAATCAGGGGGTCCGTTTTCAACTTGAGGAGATCCTTGTTTATGGCCTGCAGTTTTGTCAATATTGGCACCCCCTTTCGAACAGAAACTTTAAAACTCCCTTCTGCCCTAAATTTACAAAAAGTCGCACTTACGTATAGGTCATGTTATAATATTAAATATAACTGAATGCAAATTAGCTTGTCGGAAATCAAACTTACATGCGATTTGACAACATTTCAGAGTGTTTAGGTAATGGCAGTACGTACACGGGATGAGCCACGCTTATCGGAGGATTAACTGCATTTGCAATCCCCTCCATGATTAAGGTCACCAATAGGGAGGGTACCGTCACGTTACATTTCGCAGCCACCTCTTTCACCCTTTTTATTTCAAGGAGGGGCAGAAACTTGGCAGTCACTTTGCGTTCCTGGATTATGACTCCGTCACAAATCCCTCTTCGAAATTTCATATTTTCAAAGTATTTCTTTTGCAGTTTGTAATAGGCATCCAGCACGCCAGCCAGCCATTTTAGCCAATTCCTTCCCTTTTTCGTGTAAGTAAAATTGCGAGATTTTGGAGCACCCAACACTGGCCTTTGCCCTAACGATAAAACCAGTAGTTGCACTATAGAAAGCCCATCCATCATGGAATGGTGTGTTCTCCACGTAAGGACAGTGGTTGGTTTGCAAGTTGCCGATTCGCGGAAATTCCGAACAACCCAAAATTCCCAAGGACTTCTCTTGGCGGGATACGGTCTTCCAGTCATCTCCTCGTAAATACCTTCGTAGGAACGGAAATACTTGGGACATTCTGGCTCATCTTGAAATACTTCCTTGATGTGGTTCCCAACGTTAAAGTCTGGATCATCCTTCCAAAAGCAAAACCCCAAGTGCTTGGTTTGGAACTGTTTCAACTCTGGAAACTTCAATTTAGTGGAATGTGGATGTGTCGCCAGGAGGACACGCTGCACAAAGAGGGATTTCAGAGTTTCGCTTGACATGTCTCCATCCAGCGTAAATGTGGCCACGATGGAATTTCTATGCTTCTCCTCAAAAGCTTCTAGCAGGAAGACATCCTTCCAGGACAAGGGTTTTCCCATTCCAGAAATCCATCTTGAAGTGAAAATCGCCACCGCCCTTAACAAATACATGGACAGCCATCCCAAGGCTAGCAAAGCGTGCGTGATAATTAGACATGCAAATCCTGTGAAATAGCGTAAAATCAAGGCCACTCGTTTGAGTGCGTTTGAAAGATTTGTGTTTACTGGCTTGGCTGCCATTTCAACGACTAAAAGAAAACCGTCCACTTGAGATTGAGAGGAGAACATGGAATAATGGACACTAGTAAAATCCTCATTTCATTACGAGCCAATAAGTCGTACACAGGAATTTCCCTACTCGGGCCATTATTGGACAAAAAATGTGTAAATGAACTCTCCATCTCACTACGCATATTGGGATGTAATAGGTATTTCCGTGGCTTTTTTATTGTGCAAATGACGAAATGATTCAATGATTTCAAGAAGATCTCATAATATTTACCTGTATAGTCTTTGTTCAAAAACAAGAAAATTTTCTGGACGAGTTTAGGCGTGTGATCCGTATAAAGGAGCATTAATCATAATCACAAAGTATGTTTTTCCGGTATGGAATCTTTTATAACATTTTTTTGTCAAAAATGAAAGACAGTGATTATACGTGCTATGTCGCAAGAGCATACATAGACTGACTTTTTTGCTACTTAGCTAATTGTAAGTTCCCTGGGGTCATGCGTTTGCTTGTGATCAAAACATTGTAAATGAGTGCATTTTTGTACTCCCTAGCATAGCAAAGCAGCAAGGTTTGACAACCTTGTTGTTGTTGTTAAGATTTGAAAACAAAGGGGATGACGCAAAAAGTGCTTTTCTGCGTCTTGATTCGGGCTGAAAGTATGAAAAAAGTAGTTTAAACTTTCAAAAAAAAATCCTGTTTGGGAACGCTGATTACTTTTCAAAATTCCACCTTTGCCCTCCATAGTCAAACTCATTGTACAGACGCTGACGCAGCAGTGTATTTTCAACAATGCAATGTACTTAAGTTCCAGGAAATCAAATCTAGAGTTTATAACCAGGTGGACTGAGTTGAATGACTGACAGGTTTACGAGGTTAAGCTTTTTATCCCGCTGTGATTGTAGGATGCTAAGAGTTAGCCAAGAACTACCTAGTAGTAATAGTTTACTGTGGAATTTGCCAAGTGGTATTTGCCGATTGTTTTAAATACAGACTGATTACCTCACTTCTACATCAATTGCTGACTAACATTTGACCAGGTTAAATATACCATACGTTGTAGAGTCCAAGCTCAGTCTTGAACATGTAGTATCAAAGTAGAGAGCTGTCTGAAGTTTTGATTAATTAAGTAAACCATGGAGTGTGAAAACATTACAACGGACAACACAAGTTCACCTTGTGGGTTATCCCACTGGGGACAAAACCATCAATCCACCAGAGTCGATGCATACGGAGAATCTGAATTTATTGCATGGTGGGCTTGTTGGAACTGGACGTATATTTGTGGGGGTTTAGGCATTGTGGGACTAACATACGCAATCTGGTATCTCTTCTTTCGCCCATTCAATCTAGTTCGGGTAAATGCAAGGTCGCATATGACAAAAAATTATTCATTTTGATTATCGGTCCCTCTAAAAAAAGCCAAATTATGTAATAATAAGATGCAAAAACTGCACAGGACTATTCCGACTATGGGTTCGAGCAAGTGACAAAGGACCCCATGTTTAGAAGTAATGTTGCGAAACGGAATGCGGTAAATGAATATAGGGCCAGGAGAAGGATTGGAGTTGGAGAGCTCCCTCCAGCATATCCAAACGGATGGTTTGCCATCCTGGAATCAGAAAATTTACCAGTGAAAACGGCAAAGGAGGTGGATGTTTTAGGTAAAAAGTAAAGGTCCTAGGTTGTATACTCTCAGGCAGGAAGATTATATTATTAAGGAGTCTAATTTTTATAATTTTTCAGGTCTAAATTTGGTGACGTGGAGGGGAGAAAGTGGCAAATGCTTCGTAGCAGACGCTTACTGTCCCCATTTAGGGGCTCATCTTGGCGTGGGAGGAACCGTTGAGCGGGATTGTATTCGATGCCCTTTCCACAATTGGTCATTTGAGGGATGTACTGGAAAGCTGGTCAATATACCATACGCTGACTCTAGTATACCAATATAGTAGTGCTACCAAAATTATAGCATTTCTATGATAAAGACAAAATATTTCAATCGGCACTTTTTACCTGGTCTTAATTTAGTTCCGGAAGTTGCTTCGCTAAATACTTATAAAGTGATTGAACTCCACGGATTTATTTACATTTGGTATCATGCCGACAACGAAGAACCCTCATGGTCCCCCGATCTCATTCCAGAGGTGGAGTCCAACTACTGGAAATATCGAGGGCGTTCCGAGTTTCGTATTTCATGTCATATTCAGGTGGGCTCGCGTTACAAAGGTATTTCCAAGATAGCCTACTTAGGTATCATAGCGTATAAATTATATTTGTAGGAAATTCCTGAAAATGGTCCTGATGTGTCCCATCTCAACGTGCTTCACGACTCCATTTTCCTTGCTGGAACAAAACCCAAACAATGCAAGCTTGACATGGAGTTTCCTAAGACACGTTTGGTCTGCGAAATGGGAACCTCTCGTGGGATCCCGTAGGCATGAAGCACGCTTGGTAGTAAACCATCATTGCACCCTATTCAATAAATTTGAGTTTGGTCACATTCACGTTGAAGTTTACCAAGTGGGACCAAGCACGGTGCACATGCATTTTAGCACTTTATTTGGGAAAGGAGTTTTTATTCAGACAGTAACTCCTTTGGAACCACTACTTCAAAAAGTTACGCATCGCTTTTACTCTTCGCCTACATTCATCCATCCGTTGGGTCTAATAGTCTTGCTCGGAGAGGCTATCCAGGTGATGACTTGATTGAAATATTACATTTCTCCGGCCGGATTTTCCTTCAGAAATGGGGGATCATTTAATATAAAAGCTAATCCTGTAATTTCACAGATTTCAAGAGACATCCGGATTTGGAATAGAAAAACATTTCTCAGGAAGCCGGTGCTGACAAAGGAGGACAAGCTAATTAAAACATTTAGACGCTGGTACTCCCAGTTTTACTCAGAAAGCAGCGTGCCATGCTATCCATATTCTGTCGAGCCGCACAAGAAATATGAGTTTTAATAATAATATGACTTGATCGCCAAGCTATTATTTCTTGTCGGGCTGTGGTAATTATATGACCAGCCATGATGACAGGGGGCATGACCTTGAGTTGTATTGGGATTCAAGGTCAATATATGCTATTCGGCGATTCAATAAGACATTCAAGTATGGTCTGTAAACTGTGAAATGAATAAAATTCAATTTAGGATTACCAAAAGTAAATATTTGCACTAATTTTCTTGATGACAGTGGATGTACGAATTATGATTCGTCTAACTGAAGATACTTGCGCCCGAAGATGCATTCTGCGACACCTCATTTTGGCCGACAACAGTGGTTAATATTTATTTTAAACTACTTAATATTGAGAAACTATAATTAGCTTGCTTGACGAGAGGGCTACCTGTATATGCAAAACTACAGTACAGCATAACATATAGCACAAGCACACGACATTAAATTGAGACTTTGAGACTGCCGGCAGTCGTGTAACGTTGCAGAGGGGTTCCGGGCTGACCACAGGCCCCAGCAGTAT
>JAANSN010006213.1:0-10943 GCA_036850665.1 Dicranocentrus wangi
CGGGAGCTCTGCTTAACTCAACCGAAGATAAAAATACAATACAATAAAAAAACAATAAGATGAGGTGGGTTATTCTATTCAATTCTCTGGACGAGATACTAACTTAAAAGTCACCAAGTCCGAAAGTCTAATCTGCTCAATTTGATGAAGGTTTTTATGTCAATCAAACTGTTTGGAAATTATCTATTCCTTCTAACTATGGGATTAGCGGTCCCGTCCTCCCTGGCCCAGAACTGTCCACCCGCTGAAGCCCTAGCACCATGTACCTGTAACGAAGAAAGGATGCACGATTCCACTGCTCCGGCCAAAGCGACACGACCATCGACTTGAAAGAGATTTTTGAGAGGGTGAGTGAGTGCCCTCGTCGGACAAGACGTCATTTTCGACGACATCCTCATCACCTACTGGATCTCTGGGGACTGGAGCGAGTTGGGAGTAGAATCCTTGCAAATCTTCCGAATCTCGTGGATGCCCAGCTTGGCTACAGTGGCGGCATGAGTACGGACGGAATCGCCCTGGACGCGTTTGAAGGGATCGGTCCCAAGGTGGTCCTTGATTTTATGGGCAACTCGCTTCCCAATGGGCTCCCCCGAACCCCTTTTCAAACCGGTGATGGACGTCGCGGCGAGGCTGATGGTGGGCGGAACGGAATGTCCCGTCGTCTTCCCGTGGTGCTTTGACCTCCGGTATGACTGCGACGAGAGGGTGGCCTGGCTGTGCGGTGAGGATATGGAGCTTGATGAGCCCAAGTTGAACGGTTATTTGTGTAACGGGATGCAGTGGAACGTGTTTGGAACGAACGTGTCATGGTTAATAATAAAGATCAAGTCAAGCGATGGGTCGTAGCTTTGCAGGTGATGATGATAGGTGGTTAATACTTAAAAGTTAAGAGTTAAAAGTTAATTTAAACTGACTTTGTAATAAACCAACATTTTTGACACGAGTCTAAACTGTCGTCCATCAGGGGTATACCAAAAAGTCTTTCTTCGGCTGATTTCAATTAAAATTATTATATGATTTTTTTCAGCAAAAAATAATCTTCAATCAATGTCTCCTCTCTTTTACATCCACGTCATTGCAAAATTCCAAAAAGCACAAAATCCTTTTCTTTGAGTGATTGTGATGATGGGTGTCAATGTCAATCCGTTCGAGAGATGTCAGGATGTGTAATTAATTAAAGGGTACTCTTCATTTCCTAACCCCCTGGGCCCACAGGTGGTCCCTCATGAGCCACATATCATTTGATAGCTACCTACTAGGGAATATCAGCCGTGTGTATTTTAAGTACATCTACCTTGAACTTTAAGAGATAATGAAGAAAAAGATTAAAACTCTATATAAATGCATTTTTTGCTTACAGATTATTACAGGGCTGGGGGAATCCTCTACATAGAAAACCGTCAGGTTGTTTTTGGAGTAGTCACGTACGCAAAAAAATACTCCTGTAGATAAGTATATATAAGTATATTGAATAACCCACCCACCTGGAGTGGAATATATATAATTAATGATGATGATACTACCATTCGAGCAGGTTGCTTAATACCAGACAGATGTCACAGTTTTATTGTAAAAAACCCAAAACAATTGAAGACAAGCGCCAGATAACAAAATAGCATGTCAATCAATTTATTAATTAATAAAGATTGGAAATTAGAAAAAAATGGTACTTTTCGAGCTATATATAAAGTGCAGTTAGGCAACCATTCATTCCACACACGAGTTAGTTGGAGCCGCCAATGGTGCAAGTTGAAGTACTCGCGACATGAATCAATAAAAACTAACTCTGAATAATAACTTTATATTATTTTTGTTATTACATTAGTCAAACTTGGCCAAAGTCAAATAATAGCAAGGGCTTATCACGACACTGGAGCTCTCTGCTTATAACGCAACAGAAGATTTAAAAAATCCAAATCAATCAACCCCATTGCATTTATCATAATATCCACATGACATAATTAGCATGATTTTGTGCGGATCCCAACAGAAATTATTGAAAAAAATAATAACAATAATAATCTTCAATCAATGTCATCCTTGTAAATCCACGTTGGAAAATCCCAAAAGCAATCAAAATTTATAAAATGCAGTACGTACAGGCGTGCGTCCCGGTGCAAGTCGAGTAGGTACCTAAGTCATATACAGTCCTGCATTACGTTCGCAACGAGAGATCAAGTAGCAACCATCTCGCGGTTGCGTTGTATGGATAGGTATTGCACTCTCTGCTCGATTTTTGCTACGTATCGCTTATGGGGCGGCTTTTCGTATACAACGCGAGAAGCTTTAGTGCTCCCGGAGAGAGTTGTATGCGATGCGATGGGATGTATTGTAAAAGGCAAACAAACATCTTTACTAAATAGATTGAGCAGATCGTTGCTAAACTCTGTGAAATAGATTGAGCAGATCGCTGCTAAACTGCTGTGCTGGATCCTGGATCTGTTCCGTTTACAAGGGCAGCAGCAGCATGCGTCACCTGTTTTTTGTTTTTGTTTGTGCCACCTGATACTGATAATGAGCTTTCCCGTTCACCTCTGCTATTTTGCATCTTTCCTCATTATTAGCCCTAGATAACACGGATACTGGATTGGAAATGCAGGTGGTTGAGATGTGTATCAAATATGAAGATTTATTGCATATTTTATAATTTGAATAGGCTTCAGCTTTAAAGAGATAGAAAAACGGAAGTGTTTAGAGGTAAGTAGGAGCTTCAGTGAATAGCATAAGGAATAATCTGTTTGTTTTGCATAGTGGCTTCCAGGTAGGTTCTATCACACATCTACTTAATTTGCATTTAATAAAAATTATGAGTCCAAAATACTTTAACATGAACGATTGCTTCATGAAGGAATAAAACGAAGCCTGCCTTTGCAGTGCCGGTGGGGTCCTGTGGTATTGGGATAGGACTTTTACTTACATTGCTTACCTGGGCATAGGCCCAGGCTGGAAATACAAAACAGGTGCATAGCATTGACTTGGCGAGAGCCAAGCGATCGATCCCGCCCCGCCGGAGCCCCTTTTTGCTTGGAGTGTATGTATTTTTAACACGATGATACACAGTAAAGTTAAAAAATCACATCCTTTACAGTGTCTGCAAATGAAGCAGAGGTTAGCGTGTGGCACATGTCAATGCCATCACCTGTTTTGGAATTACAATGGATGGGTTCGATTCCCTTAACGTTCAAAGTACATAAAAACGTACTTGCTTTCCAAACCTCTGTGGATGCCGGAGCCCTAATTTTGCTCATATTGAATTGTATTAATTTTTAGTTTACTTTTCTAGATTTTTTTTGCGAGCTGTATTGTGGGTTAATTTTACTTATCTGCATGGATTTAACGCCAGACATTACATGTCTGGCTCTGGCTAATGTCCTAGTGATATAATAATTCAGTGATGAGTGGGAATCGATCAGGGGGGTGGACGCCAGTTTTGACAGTTGGCAGGGATGCAATGCTTGACATAAAATATACAATCATACTAATTAAGTAATACATAATTTTAATTACATGAAAACATTACAATACATGAAAAAAACTGGTTTGGGGGAACTCCCTTTTTTGCTAAGCTTGCAAATCACTCATTTTTTTGACGGGTGACACGCTAGTGCGAGAAACCCACGTGCAGGTAAGTTAAGTGGTCAGCTTAAATTAAATTGTCAATCAAAAATAATAATTGGAAATTACCAAATCATGACGTACAGCGTTCAAGTAGTTAGTTTGGTGGTATGTATGTATTTTAGGGTAGAGGATAGGGTATATGCCCATAGTGTGCAATGACATCCATACCCTCTGCCGCTGAATCCACAGTTTTGGGATTATTGCAGTCTGACCCTATTCTTACATGTGTATGCTAATGGGAAATGAACTTATTGATAAGCAAACTTCGGTGGGTATAGTTTGGTGGTATACATACATATATTATTCGCTATTATAAAAGCTGCCTGCGAGACCAATATTCGTTCCAGAGCAGTGTGAGCCTCAAACCAAACCCGTGCTGGTCTAACTAATAAATATACATTACATTATTTATTATTATCCCGTAATTCGTAAGTAAACTCGAAAAAGATGCTTCAAAAATTTCATTTCCAAATACTCACTGCTGTGGGGCTAGTTGTAGCAGCGATAGCCTCCTCCGCTCACGCCCAGAGCTGTCCCCCAGCTGAGGCACTATTCCCCTGTACTTGTAACAACGGAAGCTTGCGAGTCTACTGCTCGGGGGAAAATCACCACTAACTAATAAATATACACATTACATTCTTTATTATTATCCCGTCATTCGTAAGTAAACTCAAAAAAGAACATGTTTCAAAATCTTCATTTCCTACTACTCACCGCCGTGGGGCTAGTTGTAGCAGCGATAGTCTCCTCCACTCACGCCCAGAGCTGTCCCCCGGCTGAGGCACTATCCCCCTGTACTTGTAACAACGGAAGCTTGCGAGTCTACTGCTCGGGGGAAAATCACCCGGACATTGACCTCAAAGCCATATTCGACCGAGTCACCCCATTACTTGGCGACAACGACACCTTCAGTCACCTCCAAATCACTAATCTACCCGCCAACTACACGGAGCTGGCAGCCCACACCGTGACCAGCCTCAAGTTTGGGAGGATCTCAATTTACAACAACGGGGATCTCCAGGCCCTTCATCCGAACGCTTTCAACGCCACGCTCGACTTCACGACGGAGATATCCACAGAGAAGAATCTGTTCACTAGCGAGGAGATCTTCCGCTTTGTCGCCCGCTTCAACAGGCTCGAATACCTCCATATCCATGAGCCACATATAACGAGGATCCCATCCGACCCCTTCCCGCTAATAATGCCAAATTTGACAAGGTTGGAGCTGACCTTCGAGGCCCTGGAGACAACTGGAAGTAGAATCCTCGCAAATTTGCCAAATTTGGAAATCGCCCAGATTAGTGTACTCCATATGCAAGAGGATGGCTACGCCCCAGATGCCTTTGACGGGATTGGGCCCAAGGTGTCCCTTCGGCTGGATGATAATCCCATGAGTACCATGCCTGAGGAACTTTTCAAGTCCGCGATGGACGGGGCTGCCCAAGTCGTGGTCGGAGGGCAGGACTGCTGGTGGGTTGATCTTTGCCTTAAATATCGATTCTCGTGTGACGAGAAGGTGGCCTGGTTGTGCAACGATGTGGAGCTTTATGAATCCAAGCTACACGGCTATTATTGCCTCACCGGTGTAGACTTTGATGTGTTTGACTGGTGTCGGCGTACCGGCGGCGGGGGTAACTAGTTGAAGATTTTTTTTCGAAAAGCAAATTACTTATTATGTTAAATGGAAATCAATAATTAATGAATTACTTTTTTTGTTTTTTCGTCATTTAATAAAATACAAACAAGTCGGTCCTTTTGCATTGTACTCATATAATAATTCTAAAATTTGGAGAAGGGCTGCAAACTCCCTGCAACCAATATCTTCATCGCATCGCATAAGCACATTACAGGGTAGTTCGATCATCCTCGAAGACCTTTTTTGAAGTAGCATAATAATATGCCTTCCCTCATTACTTCTAATCATGCAATCTGACAATTGTGTCTTGTCCCTCTCCCCGTTTTCAGAAGTAAGTCTAAACCCGTCTAAGCTTCGAGTGTTATGTGCAATTATTGATGCACGAATGTACAGAGTTGGAGGGATTAACTTGTAAAATTATGTTTTTCACTTTTCACATAAAAATGAGAAAAACGGGGAATAATAGTTAGGTTGAGTGCAGCAACCACCAGCTGCATACACACTGCAGGGAAGGTTAGAGTATGACACGGATGAGTGACTGCCAATGAAGCGGAGGAGTTTTTCCTTTCCTTCCTTTTTTTTGTGCAGCTAAAAAGGATCCCACTCCCACGCATTAAATCACTCACAAGGGAATTATGAATTCGGAGTAAAGATAATAAAAATCAATAAAATACATAAAAGGGTTTACAATAGGATTAATGAAATAATTTTTATAAAAAAATTGTCATTTTAATTACTATCTAGGATTAATTATTATATATAGCTACCACCATATGTAACCATATGTCAGTCCTTGTTCTCACGGTTTCGGCCGGCCCGCTTGGGTATAAAAGCCGACCAAAATTTTGGAAACATCATCAGTTACTCCTGATCAATCCCACTAGCAACTGCACTCTTAACTGGAGTGGTTCGCTAGCTTCCTAAACCCTGCCCTTACCTAAACCTAATTCTATTGAATAAAAAACCAAAACTTACTATTCCCTACCAAAACTCGGGTTTATTTTTCTACACATTTATTTCTTCACATGTTAAGGAAAGACGAAAAAGAACTTAACATCGAGACAGTTCATAAATACTTTCGTTTGAATACACAAACTTGTACGTAAACAAATGTCTGGGATGTATTTGACATTAACTATTTTTAGTAATAATTAATGAGTATATGGGCATGCTTCAAAATAAATTGGAAATGACAAGGCCTAATTTTGGCCCAAGGATAAACAAAATGTCGTGGCTTATTACAACATATTTATTTTCTGTTGAATCCAGCTGAAATTTGTGTAAGATCTTCAATCAATGTCAATGTTGGAATATCCCATGGCACAAACAAAGCGTGACTCCCGTGCTGGTGAGTGTCAATCCATCATGAGTCTGGGCGACTCCAGCGTTACGATAGACTTGAACGAAATAATACCTAAAGACACGTTAATAATACTTATGTCTGTGACGGGAAGAAAACTGAACCGGGGGAACCCCCTCCCTACTTTTCCTTGCAAATCATTCACTTTTGACGGCGGTGGTGGTGGTGAACAAGCACTGTTGTATAATGTGAAGTCCACGCACGTGGAGAGCTGGAGCAGAATCAAAAGTGGTGCGCATATATATCCCCAGGTTGATAAATTGTATTGAAAATCACACGGATCGGAGAACGGAAAAATCTCTCCAACAAAATGTAGACAAGTAGTGGCAGCTTACCATGTCAATCAAATATAATTGGATATGGTACAAATTCTTAGCCTTCAACGGCCACGGGAACTACTAAAAATATTGGGTCAAATCTCGTCAATATCTCGTAGCCTTTGAATGCTAAAAATTTGTATGAAGCTTATTCATATAGTGGCAATGCTATGTGAAAAATTGTAGCCGGATCAGAGTCGGTCAATTTTGGCTATTTTACTTGTGAGAACCGTGCCTGAACTACATTTTTTCAGGAGCAGCGTAAGTTACGAGCGAGTCCGATCCTAGCAGGTATCCAGTTCAAAAGCAAAATCAGACTGAGAGATGATGGCAATGAAAGGTAGAAGGAAAACTTTTCATTGTTATTTTATCTCGGAGCTTGAATAAATTTCGATATTTTAAGTATATCAGCTCTGGATTAAAATGCTAAAAATAATTTGACCGGGGCCGAACCTTAGTTTTTAATATATATTAATTCTATGCCGGATACATTGTTTGGGATTTTGTAATTATATGCAGGCTCATAATGACTTAGCATTCCATAATTATATGCAGGTCCCAACTACTTCCGCATTCCATAATTATATGCAGGTCCAAAGTCCAAACTACCTCAGTATTCACTAATTTTATGTAGATCCAAACTCATATATTGTATCCCGTCTCAAACCATTGCATAAAAATGTCAGGAGAGGTTTCTCATCATAAATATTGTTTTAGTAGTAATTGATGGATACATGGGTGTGCTTATAAATGAATTGGAAATGACAAGGTCTAATTTTGGCCAAAGCGAAGCGTCAATTTGTCGTGCCGACGGCGTCACTCGGGGAAATTCTCGTTGGAATATCCCAAAGCACTAAAAGTGATTCCTTACAAAAATGGGTTACCCTGTGAAATATCCCTGTAATGAAAAAATCTCATCAAAAATCAAATCTCAAAAATTGAAAAAAAAACTCTCGAGTAGTAACCAGATGATGATGGGGTTGACAACTAATCCCTTATTGCACACCTGCAAAAAGCAAGCATCTTTAATCAATATCACCCCTCGTGGAAATCCACAGTGGAAAATACCAAAGCACAAAGTGAGTAAGGTGATAAGCCGATTCGTTGATATTCACCGATGATGAGTGAGTGTCTAGATAACCCCCAAAATTAAAGCAGACAAGTGGAATCAGCTCTTAGCTTGTCCATCAAAAATTAATGGAAATGAGAAGTTGCTCTTCTTTCAGCTCATTCGGATTGAGTTGATATTTTTTTGGCTATACAAGAGTCACTTGAGGACAGAGCATGTGACATATTCCGAAAGATATCTTTAATCAATCAATGTCGTCATCGTCGTCATCCCTCTTGGAAATCCTCGTTGGAATATCCCATAGCAAAAACAAAAAAGTTATTCCCGTGAGTGATGACTGCCAATCCATTAGGTGTCAGGGCGATTCTGGTGTTGAATACAATACTTGAAATAATATCTACAGACAAGTTAAAATATATACCTGACGGGAAAATTACTAGGCCGGGGGAACCCCCTACTGTACTTTGCAAATCAACCACTTTTGACGGTGGTGGTTAACAACAAGCCCTGTTGTATAACGTGAAATCCACGTGGGTATCTGAACCAATGACAAGCAAGAGTGATGCGAATATCCCCAGATTGATAAATTACAAGGATTGCGAACAGAAAAATATCCCCCATAAAATATAGACAAGTGTGGTGACAGAGGCAGCTTAGTTTGTGAATCAAATTTAATTGGAAATTTTCCAAAATGATAAGTTTTGCTCACGTAGCTTCGACCTGAGCTCTTATTTTCGCATATAAAAGAGAGTCGTTCTGAGAACATGGGCTCATATTCCGAAAGCGTGGTAGTAGCCAATAATATTGTGTGAGTTATTTGTCCAAACAAAAATTTTTTTTTTCAAGTTGAAAAAATGTTTGGAAAATTGTTCCTTTTCCTAACTGCCAGCCTGGCAATCCCTTCTACCACAAACGTCGTGGACGCTCAGCAGACCTTCCCTCCAACCCGTTGCCCGCCAGGCGACCTCCTCGAACCCCATTGTAGATGTAACACGAACACGCTGGAATTCGTCTGCGACGGACGCGACCACCCAGACATCGATCTAAAGGCAATATTTGACCGAGCGAGTCCCTACGTCGATAATGACTTGGAATTCTTCAGACTCGACATTACGAACCTCCCCAACAACTACACCCACCTCCCGGCGGACACGATCAGCTCCCTAAGTTCCACGTCATCAGCCTGTCTGAAAATAAACTGGAGTTTATTCACCCGGACGCGTTTAGCGGGTCCTACAATGCCACCGTGGATCTAGACTTTAGAAATAGCATAATTTCCCACAACGGCACCGACGTGTTCCCCTTTATCAACAGGTTCACCAATCTGGAGCGGCTCTGGATGACCGAGTGGTACATCCGCGACATCCCATCCGACCCGTTCGTATTCCTGCCCCGCCTGCACACGCTGCAACTCAACTTGTGGAACCTGGAGCGAGCTGGGAGTCGGATCCTGGCGAATCTGCCGAAACTCGTGGATGTCCGACTTGGAATGAGCGACATGTACGAGAATGGATACGCCGAGGATGCTTTTGAAGGGATTGGGCCCAACGCTTCCCTTCATCTGGGCGGAAATCCACTGAGAACCATGCCTGAGCAGCTTTTTAGGCCCGTGCTGGACAACGCCGCCGGAGTTGTGGTCGGAGGGGAAGACTGCTGGTGGATTGGTTTTTGTTTTAAGACTCGATACTCGTGTGACGAGCAGGTAGCCTGGTTGTGCGATAATGTGGAGCTTTATGAAGCTAAGCTATACGGCTATTATTGCCTCACCGGTGGGGAATTTGATGTGTTTGACTGGTGCCGGCTTACCGGGGGTAAAACTATTTGAGGATTTTGAAATATATCGTAGGAATCAAGAATAATTAAATAATTTATTAATTCGTCATTTCATAGAGGACCACAAAAAGCCGCTTTTTATTACTGTATTCATATTCATAATTTGTACTTCACTGTAAATGTATCAAATCAATAGGTTCCCAATTTTTCGCCTCGTCCTTATATCAAACTCTTATATCATATTACCATATTGATATATATTATATGGTTTGATTACCACACGAAATTCGGGTCATTCAACTGTCATTTCAAAATAATTATTATAAAATATCAAATCAATTCCACATGGCATGACTGACGTATGATGGGGATGGAGTAATATATATTATACGCCAATCTGCCAGTCAGGGCGGAGGCTTCTTTGCTCTTTCCGTCAAGACCTTTCTCCCCGCAGGAAATAATCAATCACCTGGATTCTAATAGGAAATCTATCCAGCATAGCAGCAGCCATATTGAGTAACAAAGAGAACCCTTCTACTCTACATACCTATTTGTGAAAGGGAAATAATGCGGTGATATTTTAGTTAGAACATGAAATTACCTATAGTATTTAATTAGATATGACGTGAAATCGAACTGAGCTATTCGAGTTCCTCTTTCATGTCAACGCCGACGACATACCTTTTCCCTGCACTATACCTCTCTAGCCAAATACTTAATTATACATTTGGCATTATTTTATAAGGGCATGCAATTTTTGAGCATACCAAATCGGGGTTTTCTTCCTACCAAACAAGTTTTGGTGCACACCAAAAATGAGTTTTTTTTTATCATACAAGGGTTTTCATCGTACCAAACCAGTATTGTTTGATCAAAAATCTGCGTGTGAATTTCTACAAATATATACAACTATAGAGATACCGAATAAGTTCATATAACGAGACACCCAAATCATATGTCTAGAAAGCACGCTAAAAACTTGGATGTTGTTTTGGAACAAACATTTCCGACACAATGTGGCTACGAAAAGCAAGAGTATGAGAAATAAGATCGGGGTTGAAAAAAACGCGCGAACACGCGAACGCCGCTACCGGGATTTCAGAGTATCCCTGAATCCCTGGTAGCACCCTGCGATCAGAGATTTTTTCAGGGATTTTCTTGCTTCTCCCT
>JAANSN010006214.1:0-10941 GCA_036850665.1 Dicranocentrus wangi
TTAAAAATACAAAAAAAATTATTAGACAGTGATCAAAAGCGTAGTAACAGTCTTAAAACTCAAAAGAACTTTTACCTGATGAAAAGTAATAGGGACGAAGGCTAAATTATCAATTCTAAACGGCGGAGGAAGTTGGTCTGTATCATTTAGAATTAAGAAGTTCGTGGAACCCTGAAGAACAATTTCAATTCTGAGGAAGGTACAGTTTCCGTCACGATCCCTAATGTTAACATGAAAAGAGTCTACGTTGTCTATGGGAAATCCTCCGGACCAAAGTCCATTGTCAATGTCAACCAGTTTAATACACAGTAAATGTTCTCTGTCCAGCCTTGGCCAATGGAATGGTAAATTGCAATCCGGTGGTAATGTCAGATGAGTGGCCTGAGCTGCAGCGTCGTAGAAGCTCGTAGCATATATACGTTGCGATATCTGAACTCTTCGTGAGGAACGATTATCCACAACATATCGCGGTGAAATAACTACCAATTTCGTATCCCTATACTTGCCACTACCACTTTTCACTTCCACGCCTACCATATACACAGAATCTGGCCTATTGTTAGTGTGAGATACGGTAAGTTTTCGGTCACGAGTTCCATTCTGACATAAGAATGCTCGGCACCAGTACGGCTTTGAACCTTTGTGAAGCCCATTACCCACACGAAGAGACATGGCTTCTGCAGTTTCCTGGTCAGCAAAACTGAACAACAGAGGGGTAACCATTCTTCCAACCTTCAGAAGAAGAAAAGACGATAATTAAAACCTAATAACTTTGCACGATACCAATTCCCTCTGACATTGCTATTAAATTTATTGCCTACCTCATGCTCCTGAAATTGCCCGGAGGCTTCCGCAGACGCTCCTTCCTGTTTGCAAACTATTGGAAGTCCACTTTTATTTATGATCCAAAACGGGCAGCTCAATGCAATTGTCAGCGTTCCACCCTCCCCTCGCCGGACTCTGGCTGTCATAAAAATTATCCGTTTCTGAGCATCCAGCATTTTCAGCCTTGCTGCGACTCCGTTCACTGCTGGATTCACAGTAAGTGGAGAAGATTGTGAAAATGTCTCAGTCGTAAATACAATTTCAAATTGCTCAGATGTATCCACCTGAAAGTACAAATCGGGGGAAATTAAAGTAGATTTAATGACATGCAAGTACAACGTACGAACAATTAAAAATTGACCGCAGTATAGTTTGCAAGACCATTGCATGAGTGTAACTTACATTCGTCATGTCAAAATCCTTCCCAGGGGCTATATGGCCAGACAGAGTTTTGCTCCTGATTTCGAATGTAACTTCATGTGGTAACAAGTTTGATATTCTAAACGGACTCTTTAGTGTAATCAAGTTTGCTCGTTTGCTCATGCTCATTAGCTGAGCCAAACTTGGAAGAGTATTCTGTGGAATGATTTGGTCATCATCAGCTGGAAAATCGTCTCGCTGTACAGCCACACAAAATCTGTAGCATTGTTGTTCTTCGGATGTTACAGACGTACATTCCCTTAGTCCCGATGTCTGACTTTCCTGATTTGTAACTAGCAGCGCTTTGGTGCAATAGGTGTACTGAGAAGAAAGAGCTCCATCAGGAATTAAAGGTCGGACCCACATATGAGCCCATACCGAGTGCAGTGGAATGGGATAAACTTGGTCTGGACCGATTTGTGCAATATATGACCCGCCAGTCTGAGCTCGTTCAACTAAAACAAATAAAATGAGATTTAAAATATTAGTATTTTGGAATTAGTAACAAATGTATGAAAAATAATAATCCCACTTACAAGATGGATATACAATAGTATTTTCCAGCTTTAGTTCTATTGGATCCGGCAGTGAATTCTTTACTTGCAAAGCTGACCGTACCGTTACTAATTTCTGCGCAGAACCTTCCAAACTTACTTCAAAAACCAATCTTGTTGGAGGTAACTCCGTGTACAACTGTGTTAAGAAAGTTTACATTAGCAACTTCATGTGTTATGTGAAATACATTTTTAAGTGAACCTTAGAAACATTTCATAACCACACTCACTCCGTATCGTCGTTGGATAACAGGATTTGCAATTCGAAAATATGTTCCAACTCTATCTACTGAGACCGGTGTTACTTCTTGCCAACCATCAACACGTACTGCCAACTGATGGGTTCGCAACTGGTGAGTGCTCCTATGTCTAAGCTTCACCCTTCCTTCAAAACTAAATGGCTGAACAGCAAGATGGTTCACTTGAATCCAACCGGTTCCATCAGAGAAATTTTCAGAGGCCTTTGCTCTTTCTCGTAAGACCACGTCGTTTTCAGACAAAATAGTTCTAAACCAGAGCGGAGAACCTGTTTCGTTTTTCATGGCAAACGGAACAAACGGTGCCCGACGTTTGTCAGACTTTTGTAGTTGGTAGTCTTCTGACCAATTTGACGACACGGTTCGATAAAGACTAAGAAGAGTTGATGTAATGTTAACGTCAAGGGTTCTTCTGGAATGAATTGACAGTTCCAACTCTGGAGCTTTCGATGGAAATTCACTGTTTGGTGAATATGCACCTAAAACAATGACAAGTAAGTATCTTCAACTAGAACGCTAAGTAGATCGATTATTTTATTTAATTTTGGGATTGGCTATCCGTACCTAATTTTCCTATCAAATTCTTCTGCCATGATGTTGTACATTTCCACGGTTCCACGAAGGGCTCCCAGCCGGATAATGCACGATTATAGTAATCCCCACTAAGAACGCATTCGGCTGTGCCGCTGTTGTCAACACAGTTTTGTACTAATTCTAAACTCTGCACACCTACTTCCAGCAAGGGGACATCTGCATCCTTGCAGTCATCAATCACGCACACTGACAAGAAGTTGCATTTAACTTCAATTCCACAGATGGAAGACGACTCCCCATTTCCAGGGTCTGATGGCGAGTTATCAGGTATCAAAAGTGGTGCAATATCTCTTGTAGCCAAAGTTCCAGCCTCGTTTTCGTTGTTGCTACCAATAGATATCAACGCTTCATCATTCAACTCAAAGTGGAAATCATACTGTCTTTCGTCGTGGGAGTCATCGTCCGTCTGCAATTAAAATATTTAAATAAATTATAGTTTATGACTCAGATTGAATGAGCAAAACACCCAACAGTATACTCACTATGACACGAGAACCATCCCTTCCATTTGTCACTCCCGAACCGGGTCGTCTCTGGAAGTGAGTCTTTGCTTCCTTAGAAAATCTCTCCAGAAACTTGATAAACATTTTCATGTCGTAGTAGGACAGACGTAAGCTTAAATTCGGACTCTGAATTTTCAAGACTTTGGCTGACGACGATATAGACAATGTTGCATCCATGATTCCTTGCGATTCAGCGTACGATTGTCGAACAAGTTCTATTTGAATATTAGTTGGGTCGAGAATAGATAAGGCGGTATCTGATTCAAGACCGAGAATGCAAGAAAACAGTTCGCATTCCAATAAGCTACACGAAATGGGCCGCTCTAAATGTGGTCGATACCCCAACATTGCGGTGCTCTGTAAAGTAATCACTTAATTAATATCAAAACCTCCATAAAACTGTCAGCATCTAGGACACAAATCGATTCGAAAAACGCACCTTTAATATGATGGAATTCGAATCCCACACAGCAGGATCTTCCACAAGGACCAACTCACAGCTTGAAACATTCATTTTGAGCTCAAACGTAGTATCTGGGATGTCAAGCACAGGAGCTCTTTTTGTCACAATTCCAGCAGAGACGGTGATCGGTTGGGACAACTCTTTCGATCTCTCCAGCACCGGTGAGATGTTTCGCTGTCTGTTTTTGACTTTCTCGCTGACACTCTTCTGATGAGGATGCGGCTTTGGAGCAGCTATTTTCTGAGATAAGAATCCTAGTACTTCCATCCACCAGTCCATAATGAGCATTAATCTCATGTTGTTGAGAACAATAGTAACATTGGTGCCTTTCTGAGTTTGTCTATAATGAATTTCAGCTTGGAGTGGAACTTTTGATTGGTATGAACTGGAGTGGCCAGCAACGGAACCCTGGAATGCAATTAATAGTACAAGTTTAAATTCTATCAATTCAAAGCTAAAGAGCCAGTGTTAAAGAAAGTTTGGCTACCTGGCTTGTCCCGTATACTCCACTTTGTTGAAGTATATTTTTGAAGCAATTCTTCGTATACTTTACATTTCCATCTTGTTGCTTTACTGTGACGGGTACGTCATCTTTACGAATGTCACAAATTAGAATCTCTTGTGATGCTAAGTCAACATCTTTAGCTCCATCGGAATTGCTCTGGAAAGTAAACTTGGATTTCAGAAAATCGATCCGACTCAGATGACAATCTTCGTCCTTTAGTACTTCCAGGATAACATTCACCAGTTCCAACTCAATGCCTAGTTCTAGTCTTGATTTGACCGTGCCCAGAGAACCAGGTCTTGGTATGTTGTTGCCACGACTCGGTACCACATGATCCATCTCAAGATGTTCTCCAATGTTGTACTGTAAAAGTCCTCGCACCAACTACAAATGAAGAATTAAGAAATGCATTTAACCCTTAATTATCAAAATAACGTATATATCACATCTAGGTTGGTTATCCTACCTACCTTATACTTATCAGAATTAATTGTGCAATGAACTGTTGACAATGTTCCATGAATAAATGTTAGCGCTTGTGACTCTGGCGTCACTCCAGTGAAGTATCTTCGCATTTTCAGATTCAGAGCGCATTTCTTCTTTAAAAATGACGGGTTTCCAGAGCTCTTAATTACTGCAGTTCCTCGCTGCAGCTTCCAAACCTTTTCGTCATTTGAATCTGTGCTCTCGTAAAAATGATCGAGATATCCAGAGTACAAGTCCATTTCAATTAAGTCGATAGACGTTACGTTTAACACGATATCAGGCACTTCTTCAATAAACTTATTTTTGACTGCAAGATGACCCAGGTCAACAATGAGTAACTTTTCGGATGTGGCACTGTATGGTAAAATGATTACTGGAGCACCGGCCTGAATGTCTAAAGTCACTTTTACACTGTCTGATACACTCTCAGCGGACCCGTCTGACTGGCCCTGTTCCATTACTGGGGTTTCCACTTCTTTGGCGCTGCTACCAAACAAGGATGACCATAAATGGGAAAATTCCGTATAGAACCTGTTTGTGTGGACGCACACGATAGAGGACATCTTCAGCCTAAACTTTCCCTCGGAACCTACGAATTTCATGGATAGTATCATATTCCAATTTCCAATATTCATAATTTAAAAACAAAAATAGAATTTACTCATTTTTTTCTCACCAACACGGACGTAGTCAAAATCCAATGCTTGATCTCCTTGAAAAACGAATTTTAATGGATATAATCCCGCAAATGGACTAATGTCCCGAACTTCAAGAGATCCTAATCTTCCATCCACGCCAAAATAATTCATCCCTCGGCTCTTTAATTCACAGTGAACATCATTCACTTCAGCCTCCGCTAAGGTGCCACTTATTCTTCCCAACTTTACAAGGAGGGCCCTTACATTTATAACCGTTTCAGAATTCTTTTGATACTGATCCATATACTCTGCATTGGACTGGGGAGGAGGTGACGGAGACCCGTACATTGAACTAGAATAAGCTTGATGACTAGAATAATGTTGTGCTGGAACTGGAGGATTCCCATGCTTTGAAGCGTCTGAGAAAAATTGACGCAAACAGGCAAACGTTTCAGGTGTTAGGAGTACCTCTAAAATATTAAAGTCCACTCTGGTGTGCTTATGCGTTCCAGCATATTTTGTAATAAAATCTGGCGACTTGGGGTCAATCATTAGCATCTTGATGTGCACCAAGTTATCCCAAAATGCATCTTCAGGTCTCGGAGATGGTGGCGGTGTAACAGGGCAAAATTGCGAGCTGGCAGGAGAAACTTTAGCATGTTTTGTACTAGCACGTCGCTTACGAACTGGTTTTAGAGGTTTAAATGCCATCCCAACTGGATGATATCTACCGGAAAATATCATACCCGGATCTAGTTCATCTGGAAGGGATGAAGATTCGAATCGAATACCCATAGAGCTACTAAGCGATGGACTTTCGGCAATCTGCACCGGGACAGTCTTTTGTACCAAGTCGGGGCAAGATTTTGAAATATAGCCGGACTGTAACATGCTCACAGGAGGCTGTTTTGGTTTTGGTAACTGCTGCCCTGTACCAGGCTTGGAACTTGCAAGAACCCGTCTTGGAGAATCCAGGGTGACACTAGTGTCTTCCAATTTTAGCGCCTTCAAACAAATGTCCATCTCCATTTTATGTGATCTTTTGTCACATTGAAATGTCAATTCGGAACAAGACAATGTTAAGTGGGGCGTATCCACTGCATCAGCCTTAGCGGTAGTTTGCACAGGAACTGGTAAGGCAAGTTCAACAATCAACTCCGAAATCTCGAAGGAAGCTGTGGAATGGAAGAAAAGCATAGAATAAGAAATCCACATTATTCTTAAAATATCAGAGTTTTTGGTTAGCTTATAGCTATAGGTAAATTATACATTTGATTGGCAAAGACTCATCAGCGTAATGAGTAGGACTTGGTAAAGGAAGAGGGTCCTTCGTCCGTCCTTTTAGGTGTCCAACTTCCTTTTGCCAATTAACTCGCCTTTCAGTCACCGACACTTCATTTGCTACCATATCCTCTTCATTTGAAGCAATATTGCCAAGAGAATCCAGAACTTGTGCGTATTGCTTTGGAGTTAAAGACACTTTCAATGCACTTATCACTCTTCCTTGAATGTGGAGCTGTGAGGAGCTTCCTCCATAATCTGGAGTATCACCAAAGTCTCCGTTTATTGCATGCCCGGAAGGCGACGCGTCATCGATGTAGCTGATAGTCAAATGTATCACGGTATTGTGCAAAATCGGGATGGCAGATGAGTGATCACACTGGTATAATTCTTGAGCTCTCATCAAGGTGGTACTACTGGCAGTAGGGTATGTCCTATTTCAAAAAATATAAGAGAAAATACGCATAAAAAAGCACCCACTCGTCACACTTTGCATTCAAATTAGTAAGATATTAAATTGCGCATACATTTTCAGACTGTCAACCATTTTCCATCGGTCACTGAGATTCAGAGAGTATAAACTTATATCACAAATGAATATGTTGTAGCTGATGACATCGTCTTCACATTGTTCATCCAGTCCTGAGGGGGAAGACTTTGGAAACATAACTGAACCTTCTACAGAACTGTTTCCAACACTAATTTGTCCTAAATTGGCAACTAAAACTTCTGAACTGCTTCTATTTCTTGGAAGAACTATGACCGGTGAATCTAATATAACATCCAACTTCAAACATCCTTTTGCGCTCCTGGACACATCGGGATAACTTATTGTGTGATCCTCTTCAAAATCAAGCCGTTCCAAAGAACCGGACAAACTATTTGACGACGACCGAAAATTCAAACCTGGAATTGCGTCTTGTCTTACAAGCCCCAACGCGATTTGTGCAGCAGCTGACTTCAGCTTTGTTGTCAAAGGTTCCTGAAGAAACAAAGTAAAACCTATACATACTAAAAATGGTTCCGGAGCTAAAATGATAACTCTTAGTAAACTGAAACTGTACCTGAAATTGGCTAATGCATTTCTTCAAATCAACAAGGAACACGGGACAGTGAGTATATATTACAGAGGCCATTCGTAACACCAGTACGCGGAGGTGGGTTTACTTGATGCTTGCTAACTTGTCTCTCATAGGAAAATGTCAATGCAGATTCGTTACTTCCGGGAAGGCCCTGAGTTGGCAAATCTTCACCTAATACAAACGGTTGATACGTTGGATCTATCAGGGGATCCTGCCCAACGCTGAGAACTCTTTGATGATGTTGACCTTCCGGGGTCAAATTTAGCATTTGTAAACCACCTAATGAACCTTCAACTGTTAGCATTCCTTTAGTCTAAAACGAAAACATTGGAAATAGCAAATTATACTAACGATTAACAACAACAAACATTAATCCATGATTTTCAAAACCCTATATTCATACTTAAGACTAAATTAATTTTCGAATCAGACGCTGTGGCCGTTGCAATTTTTCTGGCACATTCATCTCCATCTTTGCCAACCACACCCCGAAGTAAGAGAACATTGAGTCGTCGGAATTCAAAATTAGCTTGAAGTTTTTGAGACGACTTCTGTAGGTCCTCATTAGCAGATTTTTCGATGTCACTGTCTGATTTTATATCATCACTTGATGTAGGCTTCAGCTTTTGGATAAATTGGAAAATCTCTATCCACGTTTCCTGGTTAGCTGTAAATGAAATAAAATGATAATGATTAATGATGAAGTCGATTCCTTCCGGCAAAATATACTTACAACTTTTATATATTTTATATGTACCTATAACATCAAGGTTATTAAACTGCACATTAAGAATGGCCATCTCTTCGTCTTTACTTGTCAATGTCAAGTCCGCAGTAATCAAAGCATCAGTATCTAAAATTGGAATCTGTGCGTCCACAGCAAGAGCTTGTTTTTTCCACTTAGATCGCAATGATGCTAAAAGCGCTTCATGAAGTTGGGCGGGCATTGTTAACGACGCTGCCATTTTCTGTGCATGTGGAAGAGGAGACGCTGGAGGTTGTGGAGACATAGGTGATGTTGGTTCACTGTCACGCAGACTGCCACTTACAGTATCCATACTACGAAAAATTAATTCGTATAAATTACTAGTAACTTATAAAACATAAAAATGCTATTTTTTATTTTATACTGCAATTGTATTGGACTATTACCACACATGCTTGTGCGACGCGAGTAGCAACTGGAAATCAGGGCCAAATGTTTGCACAGCATCCGCTAAAAGCAAACTCTGGATGACAAATGTGACCTCTGTATTTTCAGATCGTTTCGACAAAATGGTTCTTGCTCCTAAAATTTGCAGTTCTGCAATATTTCTATCACGAGACTGTATATCCACCGAAACATGCTGCACAGTGAACTGGGCTACTAGTAATCTACTACTGCTGCTCGCTTTGTTATTAGACTCCGTATCACTCTTTTGGTTGATGTCCTTTGCTCCAACCTCCGCTTCCTGGAGATTCAACTGTGACTGGTTGAGGAACGATAAATCCCCTTTACTGTCTGCTGCTGAGCTCGTCTTGGAGGCAAAATATGCTCCAATTACACATCTAACTGTATTTGCTTTAGATTCATTAATATGAAATGTTAGCTTTGGGAGTGTGGCTATAACAGTTAGTGCCGGCCACATTGGATCCTCGCTGTATACCAAGCGCCGTTCCAACTATATCAGACATTTCATTTAATAAAGTGGTTTTATGCGTCATTAAATAAATGATCCACTCTTTATATGATTTCCCCAACTAACCTGAACATCGACCGAGAACTTGTCGACCAGATGCATTGAAGACGTATTTTTGGAGCTCGCAGCTCTCCAGTTCACATCTCTTGTTGACCTTGCATCCACAACAATCACATGAATATCCGTAATTTCCAGACTATAGTTTTTGTACAACTTTGAATAGAAATTTTCGATTGTATCCCCCGACATCCCATTTTCCAAGCTGACACGGCGTAAGTAATCACCATTTCCAAGCACAGATGCACATGGAGAGGTAACTTGTGACAGCTCCTGTGCTTCGGGTAACGGAGAAGAACATGGAGTTAAAAATTCTTCATCCTCATCGTCCGTAATGGAACCCTCAGTCTCATTTTCCTTGTTAGATGAAGATAGTTCGGGGCTAACTATTCCATCTTCACTTTTCACATTTGTAAACCTAAATCTTCCCAAGTCAATAACGACGAATGATCCACCACTCGCAGATGAACTGGCGTAAGAGGATTTTCCTTGTGAATGCCTACTATCCATTCTCGTTTGCGTTCGTCCTTGTTGCTGTCTAGGTTTTTCTATACATGGTTTTGAGCCAAAGATTATTATTTGAGGGGCAGATATGTCCAAGTAAATCTCCCAACCCGAGACATAAGGCAAATTTGAAGATGTGTGCTGATCAACCAGCCGCTCCCAGTATATTTTCAGTTCTTCCTTTGTTTTCTGCTTCATCATTTCGTAGCGGGACTGATGCACTATGAGATCCTCTGTAATATTGGGTGAGTGAATTTAGTACATCGTCTCGTCTAAATACAACCAATACTTTTGTAAACGAGCAATTTTAATGCATCAAATCAAACTCACCCTCCATATCTTTTACTTGGAAGAACTTTTGAACATCCTCATACAGTTCCGGATTCAAAATGAGGTCCAGTGGTCGCGTGGTCATACATATTTTATGTGCAGCCTTTTTATGTGGCTTCTTTTCGTACGTCAAACTGAACAGAGATTCTCCTGATATGGCCTCCTTTGGCCGTGGTGATAACGTGAACTTAGATCCGGGTGTGTGATGAGGCGTAACAATAAGCTGTTTTGTCCTACAGTCCTTCAACGACACTGATGATAAAGTCATCTGAAACTTGTGAGATCCTGTACGGGGTTTCAAAGCTGCGTCTACTTGAACACCCATGAAATCAAATTCTGGGAAAACAAAATCAATCATTAAACCTCTTTTCACCATGTCGTTATATGGAGTTAAATTGACAGGTTTAATATGGTACCTAAAAATGGAAGAGACTTTCTCAGTAGAGACACTGTGCCTTTGTCTAGCTTAAAACTAAATCTAGCTAGCAATGCATCTCTTCCAAATGCTTTGACGTCTCCTAATATTGCCTCATCAAAATCACTCTCGCTCTGACGCACTGATGGTGACATGAAGGAGTCAGTCGACGAAACATTAAGCGGAGCTGGCGCAGGAGATAGCAAATTCGCCTCAGAAATACTTTGGTCAGGCACCTGGGCGCTCCAAGATGGGAAAAGCCATGACATTAACCCGTATTTTCCTTGCACATTGGTACTGCTTGGTTTTGGCTGACTAGATGTTTCCAATGGTACAAGAGCACTAGAT
>JAANSN010006215.1:0-10941 GCA_036850665.1 Dicranocentrus wangi
GGAATGATATTTAACAGTATAAATGTATTTATGCTGACTCGGTTAGGGCATAATAGCAGACATTGTAATGACTGAGCCTCTAAAACCGGATTAAAATAAAGCTATTCTATTCTATTCTATACCACGCTCCACGTTGTTTACCACATGTAAAACGCAAAACGAGGTTACGGCCAACATCATCCCCATGAGGATGCTGACCATTTTTTTTATTTTCAATTTACGTCGTGTCTCGAATGCGTTTGACAGTGTGAAAGTGGAGGAGGGGGACCTTTTGTGGTCTAATCTTATATTCAGCAGAGTTGGGATGGGGGAGGCAGAGCTACGTACGTACATACTGTGTGTAATGAGTCCACAGGGAGCCAAAACCGACTAAAACTTATGTCGTTCAACCAGGGAAGGTTAAATGATTTGCGTGCAAATTGATAGCTTGTAACCATCCCACCATTCGATTAAGCATTTCTTGGAAGACGACTAAACTCTCGTAATTTCATCAGAAATTGTTAAGTTGTTGTTGCCCTTTGTGGTGGCTGGCATGTCGTGTGGGAGCAACCAGAATAACAAGAACTATATTGTTTGCCATTGTGGAAAGGATCTCTGAGCAGTATGCTTACCTCCACAAAAAACATGTACCTTCTTTACCGAATTAAACCTTCAGTAAGCTTTAGTGTTTTTTCTGCTCCCATTTCTTTAAACATGCATTGAAATTGAATGTAGGGCGTACCTACCTACGTACTCTGTACTTTCAGCATGCAACTTATTACAAACAAGGTTTTGATGAGTGTAAGTTTTTTTTGACTCCGGTGTCAGACCTGTGTATGTATAGCATAATACATAACTTGTAATCAAAGTAGAACACACCAGAAAAGAGAACTGCGAAAAAATAATCCAGCCCTGACGTACCTGAAAAGTGAGTGGAAGCCAGACAAAAGCTGGTGGTGGTGGTGGTGGTGTGCTGCTTCCTTCTTCTCCCAAAAATCCTTTTGCTGGGTTCGCTGCATCATGTTTTCTCCCCAAAAACGGAAGTCATTTAGTGGAATGACGAGGAATGAATACACCTATCGGAATAATAATAATAGTAATAACCAGAGAATTGCATATCATGCCAACCCGACCGAGTTGTGAGTTGAGTAGTATGTATCATATATATGTATATATATGCTGATCTCTCTCGGGTGGCATATGGTTGCGAGCACTCAACAACCCCGAAAATGCATATATGCAAAATCGATGTTCTATTCTACCTGTCTGTCTGCCTCGTAGTAGCTGCTGGAGTTTCATAATAATATCTACACGTTTTTTGTGATAATTGTTGTCGGTCGGGCTGTAGCCCTACATTTCCACCTAGGTAGAGTAGTGTCTACCAGTATTTACACAATAGCTGCTCTACTTCTTCTACATAACCCTCCGGCTTCATATAATTCCTTCTGAATGATATGTTCTCTCCTCCGCGCGTTTTGGAACGGGCAAGCGAAGCTAATGAAGCCTATAAAGCTACTTAGGTTTTTCTCTGTTTTGTCCTTCTCGGCTTGCCACTCTCCCACTCTCCTTCCTTGTGGGAGCAGGGCGCACTTCTCTGGAGGGAAAGCTGGTTGCACACTTAATAGTACAATAACCCTCTTCATATCATCTGAGCCGTGTTTGCATATTACTCATGATTCAATATTTGCTAAACACACAACCAACCAACCAACCAACCTGAACCGGACTAATACCGGGATTTTCCAGAAGTGTTATACAACTTTCCTCTATTTGGTCATGGAGGACAACAGGGAAATGGTGGGCAATAGGTTTTTGGCAAGTACGTCCAGCATAGCTAGTCAGTCTAGTCATGAGGAAGAAGAAGAAGAAGAAAAAACTTCATCAACGTTCCAAAGTGATAGTGTGCTTGTGGAGGAAGCCTTGCAGGAACCTTCCTCCACGCAAAATATTATTCCGTTGCCTTCTTCTTCTTCTTCTTTCCTTCTTCCTCTACTTGCTTTTGCATCAATCTATAATGAAATGAGGGAAACAAGAGAGGAGGAGCGGAGGATTCCCATTATGAGTCAACTACATTTACTCCTCATCATCATATCATGATCCGTGCGGAACGTACGTACCTACGTACCGTTGCGTTGCAGCTCAAGCTCAACGTAAATTGAGTATGGAATCCATCCGGGGAATATATATATGTTCTAGGAATTTTTTTAGGAATTTTTTTTTTTCGTTTGAAAAAATTCCTCAGACCCTTTTTAGAATATGATATTATCTTGTTTAAGAAAATTGAACTTTTTTTTCTCATAAGCTCCAAAAGAAGACATGATGCTAGGCATTTCCTTTTTACCGTTCAGGTTGGTCCTGACAAGAAAAAAAAGTCAGGAATTTTATCCACTTGCAGAGGTTTTTTTTCTCAATAAAAGCATCCTCGTTCTTCCTCCTCCATGGTCCTCTCACCGTTCCTTTTTCCTTTCCTTCAGACTCGTCGTTGTCGTCGTCGTCGTCGTCCTGTTTTTTCTTCATCTCCAGGAAAGTGCAGCGGTTGACAGGGAGTTTTTAGATGGAAATGAAAAGATGATGAGGTCGGAATTGAGAGCGGAGAGTAATTCGTCGCCCTTTTCATCATTCATAGCACTCCCATTTCACTGGCCGCAGTAGACCTCAATTCTTTGGGGCACAGACAATGGAGGGATGAGGAAAGGAAGGGGGTTACGATGAAGCCGTGTGAATTAGAATGAAGACGGAACAAGAAAATTGAATGATGGTGTCACCAACAAGACAACTTTGCCTAAAACTAAACTATAAAAAAAGAAGAAGAAGATGAAGAAGAAGAATAAGAAAGAAGATGCCAATGATCATCATCACATCCCATCATTGGAACGTCCGCCACCACCGCCGCCGTCGCCCCACTATTTAAAACCCATTCGCACTTTGTATGCGTCCCCCGTCTCCTTCCACAATGCTTAAACATTTCAGAGAGGAAAAAGATTAGGGAGGATGGGAAGGATGTAAAATGCCATTCTTTGAATTCCGTCTGCAGCCAAATAAAAAGAAATTGACAGTGGAGAGAAGAGAAGAAGAACGAAGAACCGAGGCTAAAAAAACTGCCGAGTTTTTTTTAGCTCTCTCTCTCTTTCTCTCTCTCTCTCTCTTCCAGTCTCCATCTATTTTCCCTTTTTCAGAGGGGGAAAGAATTGAATGTCAAAAGCGACTTTCTCCTCTCCTCTTTTTCCCCCTTTTTCCTCCTCAGTTTGACCAAACACTCTCGGGCTAACGTAATTTCTCCCTAGTACATCACGCTCCTCATGTTTTGTTCCATGTCAGAAGAGGAGGACAAAAAAGGCTGGAAAAATGATATATATGCAGTGCATGGACGCACGACGATGTTGTCCTTCATGATGATCACAATGATATGATCCTATCTCACCAGTTTTTTTCTCTCTCTCTCTCGACTCATGTTATGGGAGATGACTTGCAATTTTCACGAGAGACCAGCAAGACCATGGGACAAAACTCCAAGGGATATTTTTTTTCGGAAAAAGGATAGTTTTCTTTTTTTTCTCTCGTCCCCATCGTGTTTCATTTTCACGGGAGTGTAGTAGTATTCCTCCCAGTTTTCTAGTAGGTTGTGCTTGTGTGTGTGTGCATCCTATTGCATTACATTGCAAAAAACGGAGTCTCCCCGTCATCATGAAGAAAAAAAAGAAGTCACTTTTTGTGAGAGAGTTCTCTTTTTTTTTTCTTCTCCTTAGGAACTCAAATTGGTGACAATATATATGGAATGGAGAGGAGGGTCCGAGACGGCTAAAGTATTTATAGATAGCATAAAACCAACTTTTTTTTATATTATTTCTTGGACAAGAATACCTTTTTTTTATATTCTGTGTGAGTCATGGCGGACAACTGCACTATACTACCTACATATATATTTTCTTGTCGGGCTCTCACAACATTTAAAAAATCCTTCCAGGGCACAAAAAAAGGAATGTCCACTGAGAGGACATAAAACATGTGTCGTCCAAGGCACTTAGCAACTTACGAGTCACAGAGATCATCTTGTTGATAATATGCTAGTGCAGTTTTATGGTCTGCTATTAAACCCTATGGGAGCAGAGACAACGACGACGACGGGATGGAAAACAAGGGAAGGAGAAGAAGAAGAAGAAGAAAAAAAACTAGAGGGACACAAGTCAGTACAAAAAGGCAGTAGTCGTAGTAGTTGTAGTAGTTCACTTTCCAAAGAAAAAAAAACGGCGAAAAATGTCAGGCTATCATCGTCTCCTCTCTCTCTCTCTCTGCTTCCAAGTGGAGGTAGTAGTAGTCTCACAAGTCACAAGCAGGAGGTTAGTTGTGTAGTTTGATGATGATGATGGTCCTTAGAGTCACGGCGGGCCGCATCATGCCGAAAAGAAACAAGAGACAACTAAGTTATCCTCTGCTTCTTTTCTCTCTCTCTCTCTCGAACAAATCTCTTCATTATTATTGACTAAACTGATGTGAACACGGAACGACAAGTCGCCAATTGGAGTCGCCCTCCCTCCACTCACATAAAGTGTGTCCTAATTTGAACACTTGAAATTACCAGATTGTCATTTCATCATCTCATTCATTTTACTTTTCCTACACCGGTTTTTGATTCCGCTTTTTATGATCGTGATTGACTTCAAGATCCAAACAATCCCAGCTCTCAATTTTGTTTTGCCAACGCCTCAGAAAACGCTAACGTATGTCCCCAAGAAAAGTTTTTTTTTAATGGGGAGAGGATCGAGTAGTGTGCGATGGAATCTGGACGAACACGGAGTTTTCTCGTAAGTTGGTAATAATGGAGAAACCACGACAGAGGATTCAAAAGCGTAGTAGTATTATATTATTATGAATATTTCGCTGAATGAAGGCTATCGAAACCTCATCAGAGGAGTAATAACGGGCATTATAGAGCAAAATGAAGAAATAGTGGGGAAGGTAGATTGGAGTAGCAGTAGTAGTAGTAGCAGCAGCAGCAGCTTCAGGATGAATAAATCCTTCAACTAAAATTTCTCTTCGTAATGATGACAAAGGTTAAAAAAAACGGGGTGACACGGGTTAGCGATAAAAGCCCGATGGTTCTCTCTCTCTCTCTCTCTCTCTCTCTTTTCTTCTCTTCCCTTCCAGAATATTATTATGTAGATTAAATCGGTTATAAAATCGGGGTGATTTTGTGGTAAATGGCGAAAAAGGTGAATTACCAGTACATATGCGACGTCCCATCGTCTATCATCGTTAAAAAAGTTTTTTATATTGACGGCCCAAATAATAATATGATGACTATGGCTCCTGGAGGTGGAGTCATTTTCCCCACAAAACTCTCTCCGCGATGCGAGTCGAGAGAGAGAGAGAGATAGAGAGAGAGAGAATCTAACCAAAGATGCACTCTATTTTTTGGGGGGCATAGTATTTATATATCCGCTCCAGATTATAGTATACTCTCCGCATTTGTGTGATGTGATATATTATAGGGTGTTCTTTTTTTGTCGAAAAAAATCGTTATATAAGTATTATTCTGGAAGATATTTTAGTAGAAGAAGAAAAAAACTGGAATTCCTCGAGATTCCTATGGTGATAGTAAAAAAAGGTGGTGGTGCAATATTGAGATTGAGTAGGTACAAGTTTTTGTGCGTGTTGATGGCCGGGGTTGATCATGATGATCATGATGATGATGATGATGATGGAAATGGATGAAATGTGTAAATGAGCAGTGTGCCACTTTCCAAAAAAAATCAGGTAGTACGTAATAACCCGCTTCTTGCAAAAAGCAAAATCAGAGGAAACTTTCTTATTTTCTCCAGATAGCTATTTGTTCATGCATGAAAAGAGTGGAGGAGGAGGAGGAGTAGGAGGGGAGGCTTATATATTAGGCTGGTGATAAAAAACATGTAATTGTTGCATGGCGTCGTCACTACTCTATAATCAGAATAAGAGATACAGTGAATTAGTCAAAGTCGAGAAAAAACAGTCGAGGCCTGCTGCTCACACAAATGCCTAATCTAATGATCATATTAATCAATTCTCCCATTTTCACAAACACAATCTTCTTCTTCTCCTTTTTCTGAAATCAACAAAAAAAGAAGGTTTTGCAGAGGGATATACACACAGAACAGAAAAAAATGGGATTTCTCTGGAAAAGGTTGGAATGATTGAGAGTCAATAAAGCGATAATAATTTTATATTTTTTTTCCTCGCAGCTGGATTGACTCTGTGAGAATACGAGTTCATTTGTACGTTTGACATTCCCAATTAACTTGATTACCTTCCATTTAGTCACCGGAGAGAGAAATGGAAGGAGGATAATAAGCATAAGTATAAAAACATAATAAGCAGCAGGGTTTTCCAAAATATATATATATACTTCTATTCGCCTGCGTGTCAAGTAGTCAATACGATTATTAATGAAAGTGGAGAAAAAAAGTGTCTGAAGGAAGAAAAGAGGAAAAGTTTGGGATCTGAATATTATGAAAATGTCAAATCCTCCAATCCGGCTGGATTATATAAGAAAAAAACGGGCTGGGAAAAAACCTAATGTTTCTCACTTGACTCGGCAAATTTGTTTATCTCCTTTTTGCCCCTCCTCACTCCTCCACCCTCCACCTCCACCTTCGCATCCTTTGGCGACGTCAAAACTGTTTGAAAACTCCCAGAATCGAGAAGAACATCTCGACTCAAAAATTCTAAAAAAAACTAAATTGCTCAATAATAAAAAAAATTATTATTTGTCTTTCTTGTATGAATTATTCCAGGTGGAATATTTCCCGAGGAGTTGAAGTCATCCCCGGTGGAAGTTGCTTTTAAATATGCTGTCTTCTCGGTAAACCGGGAACGTAAACTGCTGGGGAATAACACAACACTTGTCTATCGCACCTTGTACTACAAAAATAATGATATCTTCCAAGCTTCGAAAATAGGTGAGTCTCATCAACCATCCCTCTCTGAGCCTTTTATGATTCCATCATCATTAGCACGAACGACGACGACCACACACACACACACACACACTACAATTTCAATGATAGATCGATCCCTGTCACGGCCTTTCTACCTATTATCATCATCGCCATATCATCATCGAGAAAATATATATAATCCTTGCCTTTGCTACTACCATCATCCTCGTATCATCAACCAGGTTCTCCCATTTATCTTTTCGCAAGAATAACACACACTATCTCTTCAACTTTTTTCTACCTGTCGAGGTTCCCCTTGCTCAAGAAGAAGAAGAGACGAAGAAAAAAAGCTAGTTTACTCTCACGACCACCACCACCACCACCACCCTCTCCTTTTCTCTACCGTCCTCATATAGACACAATCAACTTTCATTCTTGGTGGGTGAGCTTCATTGGCTTCCTCGGTCGGTCTTGGCAGGCACGATGTCATCAGCTCATCAGCTATATCCCCCCTTTTTATATCCGATATTTGATGAGCGAGAGAGAGAAGGAGAGAGAAAGAGAGAAGAAAAACACTTTCTTCTGTCGTCTCTCTCTCTCTCTCTCTCTCTCTCATATGGACAGTAACATAGGGAGGGACAGGCTATAGTGGAATCCAGTCATTCCACCTCTTTCTTGGAATGTGTTATACCTGCCGGAATGTTTGGAACGTGATATCACCACATCACCGTTGAGAAACAACTACTAGTCCAAATGGCGGAGAGCCGGGAGTTGGGGTGATTTGCTCCGACTCGGAATTACTTTCTCTCTCGCTCAAGTACTCTCACACAGCCTTTTTTTAGTGTCATCACGGTCGTAGTAGCCGAAGGTTGCTGGCGACATGGTGGCATGGTGGCACGTATATATAAATACATACATCTATTTCATTTTGTAGCCTTCACTGACCTCCATGTATTTTTATCACTCCCGGAAGAACCGTCCAAGAGAGAGAGATGGAGGGAGAGGGAGGGAGGGAGAGGGAGGGAAAAAAATCCTGAAAACCAAAGACTCCATTCTAGTGTGAGGAATCCAGGATGACAAGTTTGTGCCAGTTGTATTACAACTTGTCAAAAGAGAAATAGGCAGAACAATATTAAGTCAGAAATCCGGAATAAATTTAGTGTTACATGAGATACTTTAAAGTCTCTAGTCTCTCTCTCTCTATAGCAGCTCAGCAGATCACGTCACTTTCTCACAAGAAGAAGCAGCAGAAGCCATGTGATGGGTCGGGTGGCGTTGTTCCCGAGAGCCGAGTATCAAAAGTTTCCCCTTTTGTAACACAGATCCTCGCCATCCTCCATCCTCCTCCTCCTCCGCCTCACCATCCGGCGCGGAGCTGCAAGATATTTATGATATTTTATAAGGCAGTAATATGAAACATGTGCATGTCCCATAAAAAACCTGATATCTAGCATGTCTTTGTAGTCAACTGGAATAGACATTTAAGACATTGGACCACCTTCCTGACAGATAGAAACAAAAAGATGAGGAATCACGGAAAAAATATATTATATAATATATGTATATATTATACGAAACACACACGAGCGACGGGTTGTGCCTGTGAGCCAGCCATGCACCCATTTCCTCAGAAAAAAAAACGAGCATGACATCATGGGACATGAGAAATATGGGTGTCATCCCAAACATATACACACACACACGGTTTACACAATTTCGCCTTCCTCCTTCACCTCCATCCACAGAGGAGTGAACCTTGGTGTCGTCTCATAAAAATATTCATTCTCCAAGAGAGAGAGAGAGAGAGAGAGAGAGTGGAGCAGGCAAACAAAAAAATTACTTGCTCAACTGAGAATCAGAAAACAGGGAGCGGAGGAAAAAAGAAAGTGGCAACTTATTCAATAAGTAAGAAAAAAAAGTGAGTTCTTGTGACTATCCATCCCATTCTCGAAAAGATACACCGTTACCGTTACTCCCTCCCCCGGTTTTTTACCGTTAGTAAAAAAATATACTTATATTCCTCAAACTTCCCGTCGTATCTCCTCCTCTTCCTGTCACATTCATTTCACTCCTCTATTATTTCACACGGTCTATTCGACAGTTTTTTTTTATTTTGCGAAAGAAAAAAAAGTACGAGGATATAATGATGATGTAATTTAGGCTGAACACGACGGCGATGCGAGCGAGCCGCTCTCCTCCAACAAGGTTTCACAAGAACACGCCGTTTTGGCAAAAAAGATGACTTTTTCTGCAGTTCAATATCTCGGAGTTGAGAAAACACACCTTCCATGTATGTGAGGGCAGAGAGAAGGAAGGAACAAGTTTTCAAAAAAAAAAAAAAGAAAGTGTTTCAATGCGGTTACACTGTGATCCCTGATAGGATATCAAGATGGTAATCCAAGAAGAAGAAGAACACTACTCGAGCACTATATACTTACTTACTTATATGTTCTCTCTCCATTCTAAAGAAGAAAAAAAATTCTTTCTTCTTTTATTTTTTTTTCACTAACAACCGGAAAGTTAACCGCTTTCTGAATGAGATGAAGCTAGCTTGTTCTATTTGCAAAAGATGGTGGAAGCAGTTTTTTGGGGTTGTTTACACTAATCTAATAGAAAACAAGAGAGGAAAAGTGAGATGAGGCTAAAGAAAAAAGTAGGAGGAGAGGAGAAAGAAGGCTGGAAAAGAGCCTAGTTTCTTTCTTTTATTTTTTTTAACGTTTTTTAACTTTTTTGTCGCTTGTTCTTGGCCTACTACGCTGGAATCCATGTATCATCTTTTGGAGTCGCGTCGTGCGTGTAGCTGTGACTTCCAACTTCCACTCAACATTTTGAAGAGGGAAATAAAAAAAACGGAGGAGAAAACAAAGGAAGCCTAGCTCCAGCTTTTTTTCTGCATATTATACGGTTTTACATGTCAAGGGAGAAGAGTAGAGAGCACAGAGATTTAAATGCATTGAGCCATTTTCTCTCTCTCTCTCTCTCTCTCGCTTCACCACCGTAGACACCGTGACTTTTTTTTGTTCCGTCGTCGTCGTCGTCGTCGTGCACGAGCCCCAAGTCACCAAAAAAAAGAACGTCATGCATTTGTAATAATATTATGTTCCGTTTGTGTCTAACATTCATATATTGGGCGACGCGACGCGCGTTGTTACCTCCACCAAAAGAGTTCACTTTGGTTGACAAAGAGAGTCACTTGCCCATTTTCCAGTCAAACACCTTTACCTTTACACACCGCGGAAAAAACGGAGTTCAGACGGAGGAGTAGTAGTAACAAACAGGCTTCTTGTCTCTCCATTTCTGAGTGATATGCCCGTTTTCCATATTTTCCCGGAAAAGCAAGCCAGAGAGTTTTGTTTAGTAAAAGGAGAAGAAGAAATGTTGTAATGGGTCCACCTCAAGACATATGGTACGTATATTTTTTTGGCGAGAAAGTCGCCTCGCAAAAAGCCACCGACTCTCTCACTCTTTCTTCCTTTACTTACACTTCTTTCACTCAAAACGACACGAAATTGTCCCCGGAACCGCCGTTCCCTCCAACAGGCATGCAGCCTCTCTGAAAAACAACAACAAAAATACATGTATGGCTGACTGGGAGAATACAAAAAAAAATGGAAAATAAAGTGGGAAACAAAGGGGAAAGGAGAAAAAGAAAAATGGGATCGAGTTTAAAGTTGTTTTGGGGGGTCTGGAGCGCTCGTGGAAAAAATGGGAGTGAGGAGTCACATCATGACAAATAGTAATTTTTCGAGTGTGGAACACCAAAGGAAGAAGAAGAAAAATATATCGTATTCGTGAATATTATAGATTGCCATTTTTTTTTGTACCAAGGAGAAAAAATATTATGTAAAAGTTTTTTATATGCAAAAACCGAGGAATGCGAAAAAAAAAACGGGAGAGCCAAGACTTTTTTTTTCCTTCTCCTTTTTTTATTATATCCACTATTACATCTTGTCTATCGCCTTGGAGCAGAGTAGTAGTAGAGTAGTAGTAGTCGTCCCTCTCTCGAGGGAGAAAAAGGCCGGTTGTGTGTGTGTAACAAGAGCAATAATAC
>JAANSN010006216.1:0-10938 GCA_036850665.1 Dicranocentrus wangi
TCTTGGTAGGCAACCGCTCCCACGAGGTGCAAATTCATTAGAAATAGATTGCACACTATGATCGAAGCGATAAATCGTTCTGATGGTGGGTCACACTGTATTAGTACGTACGTACGTACACAAAATAAATTACATATATAAATTGTAACTGCATGTATCTGCTTTTACAGCAGACACAGGTGAGGGAGGATTGTGAAAGCATTTTAAAATGGATTGCCTTAAAGGATGCAACGGTGCGACAGATTGCAAGCAACAAATAACCAGTCGTTCCTGCCAAGCAAAAGTGCATGGAATAACCTTAATGGAAACAAATAGGATTTTCACTTTTCGTGTGCAGCAATGCAAATTTCTCAACTTATTAACACAAATACAATACTAGTTGGATTTGACTACACAAATATTACTTAATTTTTCGGTGATGATTGAATGCAGCGGAGCTTCCTGATCCATGCAATTGTCACGCGCTTCCATGTAAAACGCAATTGCATCGTTTGAAGCGTCAATAGCTGGCTTACCATACTGAAAATTAATATAGTATTCACTATTCAGCACTTTACAAATTATTACAAATAATATTTACATGATGCGTGTATTGTATAACCAATGCAATGTACCTTCGCTGGATCATAGTCGCTTTGAGTGATAAGATGAGTGGTAAAAAGGGAAACGAGAATTCCTGATATAACCTAATAATAATATACTTATTTGTATGGAGAGCTAGATAGGCAAGGCAAAATTACGAAATTCGTTAAAACTAACTAAATGTACAATCATATATACCTAACTTACAATGTCGAGTATGGAGAACACCCGGGTGGCCATTTTATAGAAAGTACACATGTGCTCTCCTCTTCTGCTCATTTTGACTTTGGCTATTTTCAATGTTTACAAACATTACCATATGAATACCTACAACCT
The DNA here is from genome assembly GCA_036850665.1 of Dicranocentrus wangi. Taxonomy (NCBI): domain Eukaryota; kingdom Metazoa; phylum Arthropoda; class Collembola; order Entomobryomorpha; family Entomobryidae; genus Dicranocentrus; species Dicranocentrus wangi. The sequence goes on from JAANSN010006216.1 coordinate 919, forward strand.
TCAATATAATTTGGTAATCTTGCCGTAATATATCGGAAAGAGAGACACTAGATAACTTATTTCCTCGTGTCTGCGTGCGTAGTAGTCCTTCATTGCCATTCCTGAATTTCCTTCGCGAGAGTGACATTTGCATAAAAAAGTTTGCCATTTTATCTCGTCTTGTTTGTCCCGACAACAGTCATTTTGTTGCTGGTGGTGGCCTGGTTGGATTTCGTTTTCGTTAGGGATAACCTTCAGTCAGTGCAGTTGTAACAGATATAAACGCAGAGGAGGTCTCATGGAAAAGTCGAGTTCTTCTCAAGAAAGAGTAAGCGCAATTATTTCTTTGTTAATAATAAAGTTGAAACAATCATCTTCTCCGGATTCCGGATCATGGAGAAAGGGCGCAACGTGTCAGCAGCAGTGTCCGTGCCGCTGAAGGATGACAAGCCGCAGGGTTTCAATGTGTAAGTTTTTTTGTGGTTTTATTTTGAGTTAAGAAACTCGATTAAAGTTTTGATTCTTCTGCATTATGGTGACAGTGGCAAATTGGGGAAGGAAGAGGGGGATTCACGCTTGTTTCTTTAAGTTTTTTGTAGTTTTATTGTAAGTTAAGAAACTGTATTAATAGTTTTGATTCTGAATTGCGGTGACAGTGGCAAATTGGCGAAGAGGGGGATTCACGCGTGTTTCTTTAATTGTGGGCAATATTTCCCGTCTCGAAGGATGGCTAGGTCCCATCCGGATTGTGTCGGACGGGAAAAATGCAAGCAGGATCTACTCGACCGTAATCTTTTAACTTTTATTATTTCTTACTTAACTTCTTTGATTCTGATACAATGGGTTTCCTAATTATTGTTCGGTATTGTTTCTCTGGTTCTAGTGCACCGGAATTTTGGAGATCCTGATCCTGGGGATTTCGTCGAATTCCTCCAAAGCCTTCCAGAATCGACGTGGATGGACCGAGTTACCAAATGGAAGAGTTAGTTTGATAAGAAACCGTTAACTATACATAAACTATGTATAACTAGCAGGGGTGGCCATAAATAAAGTTGTTTCAATTAAATACGTTTTACAAATGGACTATTTTATTTAGGTATTTTATTTCATGTGAAAAATTCCGAGTGTTTTATTTAAGTGTTTATTTACAAATGCATTCAGCAATGGCTACCTATTTTTATGTACTATTTTTATTTACGAAATATGACTATTTGACCAACCCTGATAACTAGTTGTCATTTATACGTGCATAATATTAGTAAATTAAATTAAATAATTTGGAATGCGAAAACGGTAAAATTAACTTCGAACTCGTTTCTTTTATCTAATTTAATTATTGTAAGTATTCCCAGATGTGAAACACAGGAGCCCTACTCCTTTGAAGGACGTATCAGTGTATGTATAGCATTTTTCGTTGTTTAAGTGTGAATTCATGTAACAAAAGGAGGAATGTCTATATTATGTAGTATGCTATGCAAATGTAGAGTACCTAAAAATCTAGGATAATATGCCCAGAGGGAAGACTTCCCACCGTCACGGTTCATTGTAATGACCCTAAACAAGAGCAGCCCACACTGTTCCTATACTAGCAGACTGTAGACTAGACCATGACAAAGATCGATCATTGTTTTCGTGGGAATTCTCCGTGAAATCAGAGAAGCCGATGTCAAGCATGAAAGCAGACGGAAACGGAAGTTCTAGTTCACTGTACTGTGCCACCCATATTGCACCAAAGCTCCTCTTAGGATTTGCATGCCGTAAAATCATTATCGTTATATACCTATCAACCAAAAAAAGACTTTTACAACAGTAGTAATTTCAAGAAACCTTATAGTCAGTCTCCGCGTTTCATGACTAGAACATAGTGTTTCCCTGTTCCCTCTGTTATTACACGATCTTTTAGCCCGGCTTTTATTGAGTAATTCAGGGAAATGAAAATTGCTGTTCGATAACAGGTGGAAATCACTCTACCACGAAAAAGGATAATGGGAAAAAATGAAACTCGCTGCTGAATCGATTCTGATTACCTTTTTCCTAACAAAAAAGACCCGTCAGTACACGAGTTGAGTCAGCGAAACATGGTATACATTCCCACATTCTAAAAATCATCTTTAATTTCGCTTTATATATGTATAAAACTAGAAAGCTACAATGCATGGATGTTTATATTGGAATTTATTTGGAAATGTTGTTCCGGCTCCGTAGCCTTTTCACGTTTCGACAATCATGGGAATTGCGGTTTTACAAAATTGCTCCTTTTCAAAGTAATTGAACAAAGTGCAGGAGCACATCAAAAAAGTAGAGAAAAAGTCTTGTCTTCAGCCGGATTACCTCATTCATGGTGGAGGCAGAGTAATAGTCATCTTGCATAATGCTCATATGTGTAGATCGCGGTGAGGTTAGTCTAGTGTGTAAAAGCACATCAAAGCGAAAAAATACTACGTTCGTTCATCCCTTTATTCATCATTGATCAATTCCATCTGTCAGGCCTATCAGGTCTAGGTGCACTTAGGTAGCCGCTGTGGTCGTGTGTACCTCAATGTGGAAAAATTGCCCGAGAAAGGAGAAGAAAAGAAGCATATTACATCCGACAAAGAGTCTCCTCCAGGAGAACGTTGTAGTGTAGTGGGAGTTTTTCACGTAACTCGGTGCGACGCATGCAGGGCTACGTGCTTTATTGTGGAGCACTACTCGCTAAAAAGACATGCACTCCAAGGAAGACAGGGAGCAAAGCAAGAGCTAAACGAATTGTTGAATGTAGACATATCATGTATAGCTGGCATAAATAGGAAAACCATGANCACTACTCGCTAAAAAGACATGCACTCCAAGGAAGACAGGGAGCAAAGCAAGAGCTAAACGAATTGTTGAATGTAGACATATCATGTATAGCTGGCATAAATAGGAAAACCATGAAAATTTATGATTCCTTTCTCAACAACAGCCTTCACATTCACACATGTAAAGCATGATACATAATTTTGTATGAAAGTCCAGATAGTATATTATATAGTAGTACCCTCATATTATTATGAGGATTTTTTTCACTGTTCTCCGTTTACGAATCGGAATGTATATAGAATGAAGAAAAAGCACGAGATGAAGGACCCAGTATAATAATATAGGTTACATACCATACAAAAAAGTTTTTCTGGCTGCTTACTTGACTGCCAGAGGATTTATAGAGTAGAACACCAAGATCGAATATAAATACACGAGCTTCTCCTCCATGACACGACCCTCTCCTCTCCTATTTTAATGCATTTATGTATCCACATAACACATCGCCATAAATATAAAGAGTTTCAGTGACTCTGCCTGCCCGAATTACCTACTATAATTTCACTTTCCTTGTCTCTTCCCACTACCTCATAATATCCTCACATGGACTATGAAGCACTGGAGCAGAGTACATATTGCACCCACAAAACCCCGAAACCTGAGTCCAACTCGAATGCTCGAAAGTGAAACGAAGGAAGAAGGAGGGAGGGTGCGGAATGGAGCAATAGGCTTGTTGTATAAATATAATACAACATGAAAGGCCGGAGACAAGCATGCAGCATTTGAATGGTGTATTACCATAAACTAACTCTTTAGAAAAACTATAGTAGGCTCAGTAGTAGTAGTAACCAAGTTCTCTGTTTTTCTTTCTGGATTCAGCTCTGGAGAATTTTTTTTCGTATTAACGTATTCTGACGACGACGACAGAACCACACGAGCAAAACTCCAAGCTAGACTGACAGCCCAGTAAAAGGAAGTGTATACGCATTCCATGCACAAAGCAAAAAAAGCAATGTACCTCCGCACGAAACGTACTTTAGGGTAGTACCCAGCAGAAACCCACAGAAGGTAATACAATAAAAATGGGGAAAAGTATCCAGAGCGAAGAGTAACCAAGTGTGGGAATGCTAGCAAGATTTTCCAACATTTCAACTTCTTGCTCCTCTACAACCACTTCCCTTCGATCCCAGTAATATTCCCTTTAAACTTTTGGATTCTGAACATTCCGTACAGAGGAGATCCGTATGCCACACATGTTATGTGTCTTCTCCCCTACAGTCTCTGGATCAGGGTACCCTTTTCACTTCAAAAAGAAATTCTGGTCTCGTCCCAGCCTTTAATACAGTGCGGTAGGGCATAGGACGAGGAAGGATCGTCGTGGTGAGCCATCGTCGTACATTTACTTCAGCAGAGGGGCACTGGCACAACAACAACTTTGCTTCCTCTTGAAAATATAAAACATTCTTTCAATTGAAACTTCGCATATTTGAACTCTCTTCATTGTTGTACAATTTTTTTATGTGAAATCAACTTAAATACCTTTGTATAATATATAGGATATATTATCACGCTAAATCGAAATCATATCAGTGCACACCATACTTCACTATAGACTCACCAGCCCTTTTTCAAAGTACTTTCGATGACTCATGTAAAAATGTCATTTTGCCGACAAGAGGCATTGTTTTTCTGTGAAACACAAACTTTACATTAAAGTCACCTGTGTACTTCCAAGAAAAAAATTGTTACTCACGGACTCTATATCTATCTATCTATCTATACCTCACATATACCCCTTTTTGGTGTCACATTCAACATTTTTTGTCACACATTTGACAAGTGGACAACAACCAGTTAGCAGTTTGTGTAACACTGAAGAAGACGACGACGCGTCGTAATCGAATACCATTTCGTAACCGATTAGATACTTCCTCTTGTCGTGTTACCAATTTGACATGCAATACAAGTAAGCAGGCAGAAGCAGTTAAGAACTGTTATGTTATATAACACTCCTGTTTACAACAAGCAACATCACGTCAAGTGAGGATTCCCTGTGGACATCTAATCTGACTACACACGTTCCTCCGTGTTGTTCGCGTTATATTATTATCTATAAAGACCAAATATTTGTCAAACAAGTGTACACAAGGCGTAATGGAAGCTCTCTTTGTATTCACGCTTCGGTTTTCCACTTAAAATTCACAGACTTTTTATGACATGTAAACAAACAATCACATTCGTGCCTCGACATATCCAATAAATCCTTAGTGTTATCATTACTACAAACAATAATAATAATTCTTCTACCTTTTTAAAAAAAAAATGATTTAAAGGTGTTTGCTAAAGTGACAGGTGACGTGTGTAATAATTTTCATGACGCGCGTGTGTTGTCCTCTACAATTATCCAATAGACTAATAGTGGATGAAAACTATAAATTTTTTATTTCAAATTAGCCAACAATTTGTATCTTTACACGATTGTGTGTGCTTTGTACTCTGCGCATATCTTCTAAAATCTCTTCAAGAATATCCCAGAGTCCCAGAGAATTTTTGTCATTCTCTGTAATTCTACACGTGCGTCAACTCTCAAAATTCTCAAAAAATTAGAGCAATTTTCGCAAGTGGAGGTGCATAAATTACATACCACACGGCGAACACAACAATGGAACAATAGAGAGAAAAAAAAACAAAACAATCGAATCTATCGTCCAAAAAGCGTCATCATATTTAATAATAATCCCGCAGGATCTTGAGTAATAATTTTAAGAAAACAGAATAAAAGCAAATAAGGTTGTTGTTGCTGCTGTTTGTTAGTTCTCTCGCAAGTGAGAGTACTCATCGTAAATTCGTAATGCAGATGAAGCACGACACCAATAAACATCGAAAGGGTAAGTAAATAAAAACAAAATAGTATTTAGCGCAAGCGGAGGGTTTAATACAATAAGTCTTTTAATTGTAATGCGATGCGATGATGGAAAATTGCAGCATATCTGCAATAATGCAAATTAGTAGAATGGTGCTCACCCCATAATACTCTATTACTTTAGATTTTTTGTTCCACAAAACCTATATATAAAAATTAAAAGCACATTATTGAGCATACGAACGAAGGAACGAAACCCTGTGAGACATTCACTTTTCAATTAAACTTTGATTATTAATTCTTGACGAGACCTTTGTTGCTCCTCTCCGTGAGGAGAGATGGGCTGATATAATAATTATTCCCTTTGAAAACTCAGCATTGAAGAAAATTGCATCACAAAAATGTATAGAAATATAGGTATTAGGGTTTACGACTAAAGAATATATGCAAACGCAAAAAAATTATCTGCTGAGACTGTGTTACCGCTCATTACAGTTTTTACAATTGTTATTACTCTTCGTTTTTATTGAAATTGACATGAAGGTTGCATGACTGTGAGACTTGCCGATAACACAAAAGTGGCAATGGTTAGCAGCAGTGTAGTAGTAGCAGGAATCTGCAGTATATTTATCGTATCGCTCTGCCCTTTTATATATATGCTAGAAAGATATAATAATATATGGAAAGTTGCATACTAATTTTTGCATCTCTTCTCTTGCTATTACTTATGACATGTACGAAACCACAAGAATAGAACAATAATACGTATCTTCGATTTACCTATATTATCATTATTGTCTAAATGGTCGTGTTTAGGTATTCCTATTTAATACAGGTTTACGTGCTAAAGAAACCTTTGCTTTGGTGAGGTGATGTTGTTAGTCTCGAAAGTAGCATTATTTCCCACACCTACTCGATGCACAAGAGTTTGCATTTTTGCAACAATCAAGGACTCTGGTTTAATAACACCAACCAACCACTCTCCAACTCACCCTGCATGGATGAGCAACTAGTTGACGTAAAACTGATGACAAAGCAGTAATTTTTTCGTGTTGAGTATTTTTTCATTGTGATTCCCAGCTTGATCTGAAGTCTTGTCTGCGCAAAAGTGGAAATAGAAAAATCTTGATTCCATGTTGTCGTTCTATCCCAGTTTAAATGGGCGAGAAGAAGAAGAGGACTAACAAGAGACAAGAGGGGTTGTACGGTTGTCGTATTAGTGGTTCGTGAGTTGCATGTGCCTTTTTCTACGGAAAGTCCTGTCCTGCTGTATACTGTTTTGATAAAAGGAGCCGAGACGAGCGCCTTTACCTTTAGCACATTTATTTCTTCTATCAAGTATTGTACCATCAGACAGTGTACTTACATAGAAAACTTCTGTTTTTTCACATGATACACTATGACCATCATCGTCAACTAATGCAAATTAAATACGTATCACAGTTATCCTCTCATTATTCATTCAACCTACGAGGCGCTATGAGACAGTCACGTTTTTAAAAGCTCTTTGAACATTTATCATCGTGAGTTGCATGTGCCTTTTTCTACGGAAAGTCCTGTCCTCCTGTATATTGTTTTGATAAAAGGAGCCGAGACGAGCGCCTTTACCTTTAGCACATTTATTTCTTCTATCAAGTATTGTACCAGCAGAGAGTGTACTTACATAGAAAACTTCTGTTTTTTTCACATGATACACTATGACCGACCATCATCGTCAACTAATGCAAATTAAATACGTATCACAGTTATCCTCTCATTATTCATTCAACCTACGAGGCGCTATGAGACAGTCACGTTTTTAAAAGCTCTTTGAACATTTATCTTATCATCACACAGCCCCTTATTCTTTCCTTCTTTGTTTTTCCTTGCAAAATTTATTTTTGCTGAGTTGAAAAATCTTTATTGTTTTTCCATACGTGTCTACCCTTTTTCTACCCGCCTCTGCTGTTTGCAGATTTATGCTCATTCATCGCATATAATAGCGCGAGATAACTTTTTTTATTTGTGCTTTTATCTCTGTTAAAAATACATTAGTGCATCTTAAGTGCATTTCTCATTAGCTCGTCGAGAATATAATACACAAAGTGAAAAGGTATTTCCGAGAGCAGATTTTTCTCCAAGTAATTAAGATTGACTAAATCACATTAGCAAATACCGTTCTCCCTTGGATCATGCGTTTTTACGCTAAAAGAAGGAGTTTGTGAGCAACAACGGTTGACAAATGGGAAAGGAATAAAAAAAAGAGGAATAGGGTGAGAGCGAAAAAGACACCAGGTAAGCATATTAATCAAATTAATATAAGAGCATTTTGTGTCTTCCTAAAAGACAGCTACTTTGGGTATGATTCTACCATATACAACTAACATCAAATTACCATGTTGAATGTTCCCAAAAGCTGGGACTGGGGCTGGGGCGGTAACTCGTCGTGAAGCTTTATGACAACACCGACAGTTTGTTAGGTCACCTCCCAAAAAGACCAAGTCAAATGAGGTTGAGAGTTATAATGTCATGTCCTCTATATAATCGAATTTTCATAGCGGAAGATGGAGCCTTGTGAAGGTTTTTGGGATTAACTTAATTTGCATCGAAATTACATTACTTTTATCGCCACTCCCGATGAGGTACACATAGATCACTAGATTTTTTTTCCTGGAGCGCATATTAAATATCCTGTACAAATGAAGCACTTTATACCTTACTCTCTCTCTACTCTCTCTCTTTCTCTCTCATTCTCTGGCAGTTGGAAATTCAAAGAAAGTAGATTACCCTAAAACTTGTGATAGCTGTGCCAAAATGTCGTCGTGTAGGCATTATAGCCATGCAGATATTCTCATTTTTTTCTTCGCACAATCTAGGTAAGTGAAGAAACACGTATTTTCTTCCCGATGATTGCATGTAATGTTGGAGAACATATCTCAGGAGAGGTATTCCCAGAGTCATTTCATTTGCATAAAAATACTTATCGCTGAGATGAGAAGTGAATTCTGATTTTTAAGGAAAATCTTGAAATATAATATAATACTCTGTTTGGGAACTGGCAACCCGTCGTCGTCGTATCTGGTACTGATACGTAAATGCGCCTCGTCGTCCTCCTCTTTTGAAATGCATTAAATTACAGAAGGAGGACATTTTTTGCCAAACCTTTCCCGTCTTTGGGTTTTGGCGTAATAAAACTGGTAGGGTGCAATTCTGTCCATCGTGTCGGTAGTGTACTTAAAACATGTAGGAGACTAGTGGGAAATGGTGTTTAGGACTGGAACATGTGCGTTCCATGCTGGTTTTTCTCCGTTCAATGTACTCTCGTCCCAATTGCGTTATTGCAGCAGCTTTGTATGTAATGCCACCAATTTCTAAAATTCTCCATTGCGTGCTGCATTGCAGATCGTAGAACATCATCAGCATGATGTTTTTGTCTCCTCTTTTTTTCTCCGGTGGCGGGTAGTGAAGTAGTCGGTGAAAAATTGTCATTATTATTATCCCTAGTAGCTGTAGAAATAAATACTCGTTGTGGTGCATTAGGTTAGACGGAATTTGGCACAAAAAACTGCTGTCTCTAATATACAGCTCCAGCTCCAGCACCAGCAGTGCTTAGTATAATATACTTGTCATTTACTTTTGGAGCTGGTGGTGGCTCTGAGCATAATGTGGAGATGGAAGTGACGCAATGAAACTGAGCCAAATTCTCGAGAAGGAGAAAAAAAAATAGGAAGACGCTTTGTAGTCTGTGCACCCGCCTCGTCGTCGTCGTCTACTATTCAAAAAAAAATATCAGGTTGGTAGGGAGTATATAGCAGCTAAACTTTTTATATATTGTACCGCAAACAAAGTAAGTAAGTAGTTAGACTGTGGTTGGTGGGCAAAGCGCATTTTCCATAATCTTTTCAAATTGGAATGCTCAAATTATGCGAGAACGCGACACGACAATGACAGCCAGGCTTTTTTCAAGCGGATCAAATACACACTGGAACCAATTTAATTCTAATATTGGAGTAAAATGTAAGTATCTTTTCCCTTTATCATTTGCAAAGTGCGATGGCACTGTAAGTACAATTCTATTGCCAAAAAGGTTTCCGTTAGTTCCATATCGGTAACTGCAAAGAGGTTGTGTATAATTGAAAAATATTGATTTGAGAGTAGCATCATGCTAACAAAAAATTCATGTAGCTCTTCAAGGATTTCCATATAGGACAAAAGTATTAATTAGTTAAACTTGGCCTGCCATTGATTTTTTCCTAAATTAGACAAGTGCCAAGTTAGCCTCTCGTAATCAGGAGCAGTCAGTTAGCTAAGTGGATGTATGCTGAGCTGAGATGTGGCTGCTGTAAACTCAAATTCATGGTAATCTATCGTCGTGGCATTGCACTTTAGGCATTACCAGCCAAATAGAGATTACCTCC
>JAANSN010006217.1:0-10930 GCA_036850665.1 Dicranocentrus wangi
TGCACTACTGCATTAAAAATATGACTCGAAACATATTGAGAGTCAAACTATTATTCTTGGCAAAACTTGATGGCGGTGGTGATGATTCAGCTAGAAAAATTTGATCCCATCAAGTATTTAGGGAATGCAACAAGAAGAACGTCGTCTTAAAGCTGAACAAAATGCTCATGTACGCATCCCTCTATAATGGTATGCATAAACAATCCCAATAAGTTTAATACGTTACGTTACGTTACACTACGTATGTACCTTCTCGTAAGACACCTCATGTTTGCTACAATTCGTCACATTACACACAAATTTAAGACGAAAAAACATGCCTTCGAGACGCAAAGGGGAAGTTTATAAGTTGTTGGCTAGATGAAGAACGTAAGGATTATACATGATACCTGTGTGCAATTATTATGATACCATTATAAAATGTAACTCTTTTATTATATATGCACAGTTGTTGCTCCTCCAATGGTCATAATTTTTATCGTCACTCATATATTCTTTCTTCCCCTTCCATAAAACTTGTCCATGTAATAAGACAACCTACTAACTGGCTTGCCATCAGAGCCATCTCCACCCGCCAGGTAAGCTAACTACTAAAACTAACATGTGCATCCACGTTTTCCTCTCGTCTACCTTACTTAATTGAGATTGGGGTCTTCACTCGGCTCCAAGGTCACATTTGCTAACTAAAACCGCATAATGATCTCAAAAAATGTTCCAGCGTTACGGGTTGGTAAGCTCGCGAGTGAATTCTCTTTCTCTCTCTCTCTCTCTCTCTCTCTCACCTCGCTCATTTTTATTATTATTAACTTTTAACATTTACATGAGAGCCATGATTCCAATCGACATATTTTAATCCTAATTTCTTGAATAATTGTCTGCAAAATAGTTATGCTATGACAGTCAGTCGCAGCGAGCGATTCCCAAGAAAAACAGAAAAAAAAGTGTAAAGGCATATTTGTAATAATGAATGATGATGCCAAATGAGATATCCGAATGCAAACCAGAATTCCTTCTAATCTTCTTTAAACATAGTCAGCAACCCCCTCTACTCTAAACCCTAAACCATCATCATTTTTCCTACTAACAAACCCAGTTTTCTAAAGAAAATGATGGAGAATAAAGAGAGCTTTTGGACTTGGGGACGATGTCTTTCAAAACCAGTACCAAAAACCCCCACCACCACCACCACCACCACCACTACCATCACCAACATTACCATCCTTAAACATAACCAATCTCCAAATCCACATTATTATGATTTAAGCAGTAATCAAGAGAAAAATGCACGAACGAATACCCGAGCGACGAGAGCGATAGAGAGAACCAGCTAGAGAGCAGATGCAGCACAGTCACAGTCGCGGTTAAAAGCTACTACCTTCCATGTATTTTAGTAACTACCTTTGTAGTTAATGCACAACGTGGATAGTAGTAACATTCCTCCCTTGTAGGCACAAATAAAACCTGCATCTACATATACACACATCACATCATCCATCCTATCAAACAAGGGATAAAAATAATAGGGAAAGACTGACTGACTGACTGTACGAACCACTACTACGCGGATAAGTACACACGCTGACTGTAACCAACTTAAACCCACACCTGCCTCCTCCATGCCACACACAACATATATACATGGACATTTTATCCTTTTATCGTTAGCGTTCCTCCTTACGTTTTTATACCTGTCTACATTTTTATTTTAGCCAACATTATTAGGCAGCTGTGTCCTGCAAGTTAGGTATTGAAGATCATGTTCAAAATCTTACTCACTTACTATGCTATACAAAAAAATCCTTCATTTGTATGTAGTTAGCTAACTGAAAATTGTTGTACATATTTTACAAAACAGCTTTAGCTTTTGCTTCAGCTTCAGCAGCAGCGTTCCTTTTTCGTATTATCCAAATCCAACCCCTCGGCCAAAAGAGACGGGTACATCATGCATGTTTTTTGATGTTGCTGGCCGATAATAATAAATGATGCCATATCGCATTCAACTTTTAATACTGGTTCCATAATGATATGAAGATGTGAAGGTAGTTAACCATTCTAAAGCATAGTTAGGATTTTTCTCTGCAGTTAGCTGAGTCAGTTACCCATGTCGTGACTCTTTCTACCTTTTGTCTGTCTACGTAATGTTAATTTTTTTTTGAAGTTAGCAACAAAACTTAAAAATTAAATACTGGGGTGGTGATACATAGTCTCCCCCGATTGAGTCTCCATCATCATTCCATGTAGAAAAACCCTAATGCAATATACGTATACTATTTTTTTATAGAGAGATCCCTTTTTTAGAGCTTGACTTGAGCTCTCCCTGTGTCTCTCTGCCTCACTCTCGCTCACCAACCAACCACCACTACTGTTTTAACATGTTACAAAAGTTGCATTTATATCGTCGTCGTTATAAAATCTAACCATTTTGAGAACTCTGCTGCTCTGATAGTTGAGGGCGCTCTCATTACACCTTTGTCCTCGGTCATGTAATTAATATGCTAGCAGTTGATATTCGACATGAAATAATTAGTGTGAACATATAGGAACTCTCCTCCACATTCTCGTTTCTAACGTTGTGAGCTGGTGGTGGTGGTGGTGGTGTTGTTGGCCCTGACGAAAAATAGGATTAGTTTTTTACTCATTTTTACACTGATTCAATTATTGTCATTATAACGTCTCCTCATCTGAGCAGGAGGTATATAACGTGCATTACAAACAATATTTTAGAGACGTACACTCATTCCTTGGTACGGATTACGAATCCAGTGACTCATTGATTAATTATAGTTTTATGGGGGAAAGAAAAACTTGTGCTCTCACAACGTACGTACGTTAGTAGTAGTAAACGCGTCCATTGAGAGCGAGCGAGCCTTTTATATCAAAAGTAACATTTAGTAAATGGCAGTAGTAGTAGTGCTGTATGTACCGAGCGGAAAGGTAATTCCTTGAAAATCTTTCGTCAGTCAGTCAGGTTAAGCTGCATTAATAATTTCTCAGGTTTTTTTTTGGTACTCCTTACTCCTGCCTGCTCTCTCCCGTGATACCGTGGGCTATTCAACCGAGAGCTAAAAAGAGTTTTCCCTTTGTTCTTTATCGTCTCTCGGAGAGTGTGTGCTGGTTTATGCTCTCCATCGTCGTGTAGATGCACGTTCTCCTCTGGTATTAAGTGGACAGATGTAATCATCGTATTGCATGAGAACCCAAAAGTTTGTATGGAAAAAAGTGTGAGGTGAAGAGTGAGCCGTGTACTACAAGGAATCTGAAGCTGGTGCTCGTAATAAGTACGTGCCAATGTCAATGACAGATATCTACATGATTATTGTGGAAATATAGAAGAGAGAAGAAAAAAGGTTCGCATGCTGCTGGATTCTATAATTCGAGGAAGAGAAAGCTAAAAAGAAAATTCATTCTTGAGACGAGGAAGCAGGATTCTTGGAATGTAAGACTTCTGGATTTATATTATAACTATGTGCAATTTCCATCTAACCCTTTGTTTTACCTGTGACTGGCACGCTGTGTGTCTGAACCCTGAAACAATAATTAATTCTTCACTGGCGATTTCAGTAAGCATCGCTTCAAATGTCGACAAGTCTCAAATCAATTTACATTTTTACATGCGCTCTTTCGTCATTCAAATGTACACAACCTTAAATTGCACCTTTGCCAATGCATAGTTATTTTTGCACATTTAGCAAAGTAAGTTAAGTGTGCATTTTTTTGAAAGCACGAAGCATTTTTTGTGGGTTTTGTTATGCATGGTTTACATCACATAATATATCCAAAAGCTAAATACACTTTTGCGTAATGGTCCCCTCCACAACATCACTCCAATATACACGGAAAACTGAAAATCACAAAATGCAAATTGTGCACAGTGTGTGTATACTCCCAAGTAAAAAATCTAACTATCCTTCCAAAAAACATTTTTGGCAACGCAATTAAGATTAACTACACTACTACTCAGCTCTTGGTTGTGCTGCACGAGAGAGAGAGAGAGAGAGTACACAAACCACATATTACAAAACCAGTCATCATCATCACAAAAAAAAACTGGTAACGTGTACAGTCTACTGACTTCAACATTTTGTAAACGTGGTATACTTACTAACGTACGTATATAACAGCAATGATTGTGTTGGATAAAATGTACATTAATTCTACTACGCCCGCGCGTCAACTCCATCATATCGTTTCTTCCTTTTTGCCCTTTTCGCTCTCGTGTGGGGATTGGCCCTAGTTGTGCACATCGACCAGAAGAGTTAACTAAAAGCAGATGCCGTGTGTTGTATGTGTGTGGTGTGGGTTAGAAAATAATAATTGCGAGCACAAACCCAGTTTTTTTTAATTGGTCACTTTATACAGTGGAAAATTAGCCTGTGAATAATTTAAAGCTGCATTGCAGCAAACATGTTTGTTCCACAAAATGGATGGACAAGGAAATACATAAAACTATTCGGACTAACTAGAATATAATAGAGGAATTTCAAATCTTATTCATTCAAAAAATCTCTCCAAAAAAATTATCTTTGCGAATGCATCTTCTTGTGTTTCTGGGAAACCTTCTTACCACATCTGCTTCTTCCTGCGTGCATGATCCTTTAGGTGTAATATTTTGTTATGCACGTTTAATATTCTGATGAAAAGAAAAGGGGATGAGGAGGAGGATGATGATGGTGATGATGATGATGATGAAATTTTATGTAGGTATGTATTCTCCTTAAAATATTATTGGGAACGGAACCGTTTGCAGACAACTATCAATAGCAGCGTCTCTTAATGGTACATATGCTAAATGCATTTTCATCCCTGTCCATGTATCCTATCTCCTAGTTTCCTTTTCTTCTCCGTAGACTTGATGTGGTGGATGGAGCGGAGCAGGAGTGTGGATGTGTGCCCGGTTGTAAAAAGCAAGTTTTATTATGCGCTAGCTAGCTAGCAACTAGCTTCAGCTAAAGCTCCTAGCTACTTACTACTTAACTGAAGAAAACTATAATGTGTGGGTAATATACATGTTAGTTAGCTAAAAGAGAGAGAATATCCATACAAAGATTGTGGAGCGAAAGGAGACAGCACTGCTCACAACACAAAACTCTCTGTAAAAAGCTGTTTTAGTTCACTCCACTCAACTCACAGATACGGACACGGAGAATAAAGTGCGAAGCAAAGCAAAAGCGAGAAAAGGGAATAATACGTTGGAGAGGTACATAATACGGATATATATACATACAGGGGATATATAGAGGAATAAAAGTGGTGCATATAGGGTTACACATTAGTTAGGTTCTCATAACAAAGGCTCATTGCATCTTTGTCGAGTGTAAAAGAGTGCATTGGAATATGTATGTAAGGGAAAATCTCATGTAAAAACGCGTTTGGAGCAGAGAGAGAGAGCATATTATTATTATATAGCCCGTGTGTTGTTATACTACTTACTTACTCTTGTAGATTTTATATGGGAAAAAGGATCCCCTTGTTTCTCCTGAGCTCTAACTTCGGTTCGTCGCGGATGTCGGAGTTTTTGTAGCTATTTCTCTCTCTCTCTCTCTCTCTCTGCCTGCCTGCCTGGCCTGCCTGACTGTGTGTACTTACAATTTTAGTTGGTGGTAGTGCTCCTTCCAGCGTTAGTTTCGTGGCTCCCTTTAATGTGAGTATGGGTTAGAAGAACCGAGAGACACAAAATCTCTATAGTTTGGTGGAAGTGCAGTTAGTCAGGTCTCTCATTTCATGAGTGTGGAGCGACGATGAGAGGGAGCAGAACCCTTGTTTAACTTAACGCAGTTGTGTACACCAATTTTTTTTCTTCTTGGCGAGATAGTATACTGTATTACGCCATCATCATCACAAACTTTCCAATGTGTGATATCCTACTTAAAAAGCATTACCGTTAAAAAAGAGTAAAGTGTGTGGGGATTAATGGATGTTCAGTGGTGGTGGTGTGCAAGTTGGGTGCATGTGTAATTGTATATCGGGTGTGAGTTAGTTATGCTCGTTGCCAGTTTACATGAGATTTTTTTCTAACAAAGTCACTTTTATCAGGAGAGAGCAGCAAGCTCTATAAAAAAAAGAATTTTCCATCGCCATTTTTAATCCGATTGGGCATATCTGAAAAAAAAAGTTTAGGAGAAAACAGTATATAATATTTTGTTTATTACTTTTCTACTTTCTTCCATACATCTTTCTTTCCAGTCCAGGAGGCTCTCCATTCCATCATATTGAGAGTTTATATATGTGAATTTCAATTGTGGAGTTCCAAGTTGGAAAGTAATAATAGGAAAGTGATTGAACTTGAATGTGAATAATTTATAAAGTTTGAATGAGAGAAAAAAAACTGAAACTATTTGTGACACAAAGATACAAACAGCTCTTGTCTTTTTGACGTGTGTGTTTGTGTATACCTACATATAACATGAAAAAAAGTCTATGACCTCTTATCAACCTTTGCATTGCAAAAAAAAGTTCAAGGTGGGTTTTTGTTTGCATTTCCTGTTTGCTCTATCACACATTTGTACACAAAATTATACATTGTCGGTGTGCTACACGACGGGAGAGACTGTCTAATATTCTAATGGAAGTGGAGTGTAATAAATATTAGATTTGTCAAGAGAGTCTCGGTTTAGCAAATGTGAATTACTCGCGGAGAAGACGATGTCCTCCTGATAAATATGTTGCAATGTATATGAGCATAATATTATTGATTGGATTGTTGAGTCTGACGATGAGTACATATAGGTACATACATTTTAGGGCGGGTAGGGACTGAGTGATATGGTAATGAAGCGTAATCCGTTCCAATTCAATTGTAAATCCGGAAATTGAATTGAGCCATAGTTTCCTCTACCTTCCCTTCCCACAAGTGTAGATTTTGGACATGTTTTAAGGATGATATAATGGGGAAACCTAAAAATTGAGTTATCATATCATGCAAACTATAGATAATTCACTCTAGCTCTCTAGACCTTTTTGCATTTTTGAAATTAGAGTAATCAATAAACTATACAGAGTGTACAGTGCACACAGCAAACATGACCACTTTTTTTATTTTTTGCTGAAAAAAGTGGCAAGTCGATGTGAAATTTCAAGGTTGGGTCCTCTCTCTGGTTCATGGTTCTTTGTCCGTGTGGTGTGGTGTGTGAAAAAAAAGAAGGGATATTGGATTTTTGTTTCTCATGTAGCACACGGAGCACTAGGATATGGATATATAGCTCACTCAGTGTCCATAAAAATGCACATCATATATAAGTATATTATGTATATCCTTTCTGCAAAAAAAGGATCAACGGATATAATGTACCTACTACATAGGTATATGTGAAGGTATTGCATCTCTGTCTCGGAGCACACTATTTCGTCTATGCTGAATTCACATTGTCGCGTTGTGTGTGAACCTAACAAAGACATCTCTAATGCATTACGTCCTCATCATTGTTGAGCTTGGGGTCTGTTAGTTTTTAACAGTTTGGTGCTAGTTTGCTGTTGTTGGTAGTATAGTGGTATGTGAATTGGACAGGATGTCTCGACAGAAGTTAAGGTATACGACGCGACGTACATTTGTTGATCATCAAACGTTTAGTTTGCTGGTGTGCTGCATATAAGCAAGCATGATTCAAGATGGGAGATGATGACTTTTACGAAAATTTACGTTGAAAACCATGATTGTAATTTACTACTACTGCGTAGGCGGTAACTCATCTCCACCACCACCGGCACTGCCACCTTACTTACATTTAGGCTAACTGGTATACACGTGGATTAAGTGAATCAGAGTGTGTATGCTGATGTCATTCATTGCGCATTTTGTGAGAAAAATTTGCTAGACTACCTAGATTGCATACTCTTTCTTTAAGAAGTGTAACCGCAGATGAAAAGGATTCGATTTACAGGAATTTGAGATATATTCATGCTACCACGAATTGCTAATGCATCTGAAATTTGAAACCAACCTAGATAAAGGTCTCAAATTAATGTGGAGCCGATACACACACACACACGTTATCTGTTCTGCTCTGCTAAAGTCATCCGCTGTAATTGTGGCGAAAAGAGACACATTAAATTGGTAATTATGGCTTGTAGTAGTAAGACAAGACAATTTGATTCAGTCTGTACAAGAATTTTCCATAGACGGCCACGACGACGGCCACCACACTAAAGTTACACGACTAATAATAATGATAACATGGAAATGAAACCACAAACATTATCTCCATACGTTGTTTCTTAAATTGACTAGTCCTCTTAACTAACAAACATCAGAACCAGAGATAGGTAGTAGGTCTTCCTTCTTACGGGTAAAAAACCCCCAGTCATGTCATGTTCTTGCAGAAAGAGGCAAAGAAGAAAGAAAGACTAATCAATACACAATAACTTTAGCAGACGGGCATGCATGCATATACACTTGAAAAAGGGGTAGGTTTTTCTTTCCTTTTGTTTAATCACCAAAGGCATGGTGGTGGGAGGTTGAACGTACGTCAGCAGCAATAAGCAGCGCCAAAGCCAGTTAAATTTAGGTAACTCTAGTGCGCTGCCCCAACCATTTAAGCCTAATGTAC
Source organism: Dicranocentrus wangi (assembly GCA_036850665.1). Classification (NCBI taxonomy): domain Eukaryota; kingdom Metazoa; phylum Arthropoda; class Collembola; order Entomobryomorpha; family Entomobryidae; genus Dicranocentrus; species Dicranocentrus wangi. The sequence goes on from JAANSN010006217.1 coordinate 8,544, forward strand.
ACAGGATGTAAGTTATATATGCCAAACTTAATGCCACCAGGAGTTGTCTACATCTATACATCATGGAACGCTTATTATTATGTACGCTAGTTAGAAAAGAAGAAACGCGAACAATAAAAAAAACTACACACATTCTCCCTCGCTCGCTCCTACTTTCAAGAGAACAAGACAAACCAACTTATATTTAACTAAAGGTTGTCCATGTTAAAAAGTTAGTCTCTTGTTTATTAGTATTTTGCTTTTGCTGGTTCGCAGTATTAAGTGGAATGGATAATATATTTTTGTGTGTGTTCAGGAAAAAAACGATCACACATCACTGTTCCTTTTCTACCATCATCACATCGTCATTATCTCAAATCACAATACATTTTAATGTATCACATATTTTTATAATGGTAGCTAGAGCGTAGGAAACATGGAAAAGAATGCGTATTAAATGTTACTCATGTTCATTTAAGGTATACTAACCATCATTATCATCTCTCTGCACACACACACACATGCACTCCACATTTATCCGCCTGTTACATATTTACATATCGTTTTCATTTCAGTCAACTTACAGTGTACACAGAAAAAAATGAAAGACGAAGTGCATACACTGATTATAATGCTGGTTTTTTTTAGCAATCATTAATTGTACATTAACATTTTCTGCTGCTGGTAGTAGCAGCAGTCGTGGTGGTTTCACAGTTAATATTAAGCTTCCTAAAAGTTTCGCTGCTCTGGTGTTTAGACGGAATTAATGGAATAGTAATATCTGGAATATTTAAGGTTGGACACGTATCATAAAAATATACTTTGTCTCTAATTGTGAGAGATAATATATATGTTCACATTATTATTTGTTTCGAGGTGGTGCGATTAGATTTAGCAAATATTTTACTTTTTTCTTGCCGGTTTCACTAACAGACTTGGGACAAAATTAGGGCGAAGCGCAGCGCAGTTAAAACGTGTGGGCTTACATACAACTAACTCTGTGCACTAAAAACTTATTATTGCTCGTAACGGGAAAGGTGTCTTCAGTCAGTGTGCTCTGTGTCCATCTCTCCAATTTGCGTCGTGGCTTTTACTCCTCTACCTCCTCCATATACGTATTTATGGAAGTCATGTTCCGGAACCTGCTGAGGACAAATATTATTAAAAGTTTGAAGTTACATGTTACATTACACGAGACCTTTATAAATATATCCATTGTACTTAAATCTAACTAAAGTGTTTTGAAAAACACACGACGTGGGTTTACTGTCGCTCGCATGACGTAACTATTCTGGGTGATTCCTCCAATAAAGGTCTGCAAAGCTGCAATTCATTAAATATAATAATATTGCTATCACAAATTACTATAAATCCATTCCTTCACATTCATCACGGCCCTGTACTTCGGGTTGTTGTCGGGAGTAAACAAAGGATATCCAAAAAATCCTAAAATACGACTTTACATACGACCAACGTAAACAGCGTAACCTCCTGATGAAACGTAAACGACCTTCCACACGAACAGCAAAAACGTTGCAGCAGTCAAAACTAAATCTAAAAAATAAAAAATTACTATGTATTTGCTTCTTGCTTCAAAGTTGCATTTACATAAAATTGTTTTCTCGTACTTACGGGGTGAGTCATCACGAGCGAGGTGGCTGTGGCCGTCAAAACGGTCAAAGGGGTCCACGTAGACGCCAAGCGTCCGCGCCTCCCCTCCGTCATAGGTACCTCGTCGAAAGGTACAACAAATGAAATGAAAATGATATGCTTTAGCAATTAGTTGTATTGGTTATTAGTAGCGCCCGCCCGTCCGCATGTACCAAGTACCAATAAATGACAGAAGAGGATAGGATATATTAGTCTGTGCCGCCGCCCTAAATATTATCGGAAAAATCAATGAAATCAATCAATCAGTTTGCACGACAAGGATTATATTACGCAGCTGAAAGAGAAGCTGAGACGCTAGTATTGCATTGCTTTACTCATGTTTGTCCGTCTGTCTGTCTGTCCGTTCGTCACCACTCTAGCGCCTACACCAGCTGACCGATTTGGCTCACACTTGGCAAAACGGGTCTACAGGTCATAAGCAATCGACTGAATGATTTTGAACCAAATCGGTGAAACGCAGCTGGGTCAAAGGTCAAGTCAAATCATTTTTTTCAAATGGCAAGCTACAGTGAATGAGGTGTCATTCGAAAGCCCTTGGCAAGGTATGAACGAACACATAAACAATTCCGAAATTGGACGGTCAATCAGGTCAGGTCAAAGGTCAAGTCAAAACTTTAGAGCCATAAACGACACGAACGAATGACACCATAAACGAAACGACACGAACGAATGACACCATAAACGAAACGACACGAACGAATGACACCATAAACGAAACGACACGAACGAATGACACC
>JAANSN010006218.1:0-10929 GCA_036850665.1 Dicranocentrus wangi
TTCCCCTCCGTAAAGCGGGCTTCAAAATATCACCCGGGTTGTCTACAACCACGTCTCGCTTCTTCGTGTCTCGCACAGCAAAAACGTAACCTTTCACGTACAACACATTTTTCCCCTGTACAGTTCCTTCCATACACTTTAAAATGCAGCACTCACGCAAGTCCCACAGCCTCTCCATGAGAAATTCAGCTCCCTTCTCACTCACTCCTACAAACACACCCATGGTAGTTTTCCACTTTTCAACAAAATGTGTGAAAAAATTGTTTTTTTCTCTTGTTTTCCGAAATTTTTTAAAGTTTTAAGGGATTCTGAGACACCACCATCCACTCTCGTAGCTTCTGACCGAGTAACAAGTCTCACCCAAAAATTTACATTTGTTTTACCCATTTTAGCATAAAAACAGGTGTTCCCGAATGTTCTCATTTTCTCAAGAAATCCCATTTTCCAATTTTATTTTGTTAAAATATCGTTCTCACGGAGCTCGAACCTTTTTGGCACCCCGGTGAGTTACGGATTGCGTAATGCAATCCGTTGAAAGTGCATCGTGTGCACTACGCCCAGTCACAAGACCACGACTGCATCCTTTCGAGATGCTCGTGGACAAGAGGTATGTCCGCGTAAACATAATATGTAGGCCAACCATTTGGCCATAAGTTATAATTGTATGGGCATAGTATATATAAGAAGACTTAAATAAAGCAGGGACACTTCGTCCCCAACTGTTGTTCCCCCCACTTCGCTATCCGAAATACTCCGAGTCATTAACTCTCGCCCAAGTATAACGTAGCGATTACTAGAGATCACTTCAAGTCATTATTTTCCCACATCCTTGCTCTACCATCAGCTCACTTGAGCCTGAGCCCCATCTCATCCCAGCACTCCTCATAACCACAAATACGTAATTGCAGACACAAAACATTCCCAAAAACAACCAAACAGTAGCAAGTCAAACTACTCCGAATCTACGGACCGAGAGGAACCTGTGGGAAGAAACGGCGCACCAGCCGCAAGACGAAGACGACTTAATCCTATACTCACATAGTCGCCCAAACACAGGAACGAGCAGCCAGAGCGGAAGATCCGTTCTCAGCTTGCCACACACTCAATAACCGACAATACGATAGTCACGAGAGCGGCACGGAAGGACTGCCAACTCCAGTTAGAACAGTTCGAGGATTTCTACAACGACTAAACTCAGAGTGGGAAGAGAGAACACGACCTCGGACCCAGACTGTGACCTGGTTCAACCGAAGTCAAAGCGACGTCGAGCAACATAGTGAAGCGAACAACGAAGCCGCTGAGACAACACGTATCTTTACTTCCGAGAGGTCTAATCGTCCCGAAATAACGGCTGCCGACGAGCAATACATCGAAGAGCTAATACAAAGAGTAGTAGAAGCAACCAGGAGAGGATACTAGCAAGGCGTCCAGCGTCAAGGAACGCCAGACATCTGGTCAAACTATAGAGAAGGCAGGGAATCCAATCTAGGATATCCCAACAGCAGCGGAGACGACAGTTCCTCTAGTGAAAGCAGCCACTTTTACGGCATAGTAGGCATAGTAGCCTTGAAAGCAGCGTCAACTCAGAACAAAACAAAACATTTCTGGGACGAAGACTGTATTCTGGGATTCTGTCTAGGGAACACAGTATTCCCGCACCCAGAAGATCTACCCAGAGGATTCCAAGCATACGAATCGGAAGAAATTGACACGATGACGTCCAACATGCAAAAATTCGACGAGAAGAAACTCAGCACTACCTCAGCAAAGTTGTTCATCAACACATACAAACTTTACGCACGGTCCAAGAGATGGAACGACGAAATCATGAAGTGGAATCTACCACTATGCTTTCAAAATTCCGTAGCATCTCAGTGGTTCTCGCTGAAAACACACGTGCTGAGCGACCCAACCAATTCATTTGAAGACGTAGTCAGAGAGTTTTTGGCAGACGCACCAATGACCGACGCTAGAAAATTCCTGCAACAACTAAATAAGAAGATGCAGTACGGCGAATCGAGCTCGGTATATTTGCTAAGGATCCGCCATCTCGCAGCAGATAAATGGGGAGACATCACAGAGGAAGTCAAAGTAGAAACACTTACACTAAAGCTCCCCGAAAAAATAAGAATTTTCATTTACACCAGAGGGTCACCAGTTGACTTCGACGGGCTGAAGCAATTATGTCGGGAGTCTGACCGAGTCGAAGGGGACATGGCAACAGGCAGCTCGACGCAAACAGTGACAGCGGCTTTGCAGAATCCGACGATAAATCCCTCGTACAAATCACTGATCGAAAATTTTATTGCGAAGATGGCAGGAGACGGTCGACAAACTAGGAGACTCGGAAGTTTCTGTACCAGTGACAGCAGCACAGTACAACCAGGAGCAAAGCCAAGCAGGTTCTCAAGAATCCCCACAATCACAAGACCAATTTCAACCGCGACGGAACCAATTCCAACAAAGGCAGAACCAACAATTCCAGCCGTCACAACGACAACACAAAAATGGAAACTCTAACGGCCGTCCACAAAGAAACCAAACAGAATGGCAAGGTGATTCACCAATTTGCCGATACTGTTTCAAAGTCGGACACATGAGACGTGATTGTAGAGCCCTACAGAGAAGGTAGCAGCAGGAAGGCCAGAACCGGGGCTAAAGAAAACAAACCAAAATGCCTAGTCCGAGGCAAAACAGACGAATGGGAGTACCTTCATGACAAGAAAAAATCAACCCCGTCCTAAACACATTGGCACACAATATGTTCTTCATGTCCCAGTTCCAGAATCCACAAGGAAACGGAGGAGGAGGAAGCAGTGCTCCACTACAAACGCAGGGCCCATCACCAAACCAACAATATCAAAGTCAGGGACAATGTGTAGCCTCAGGAAACCTGCATTGAGTGGTAGGGAGAGCATCGTGGAAACTTCCTACCACGCCGACAACATTCAGGACCGTTAAACAGAGCAAAAACCAAGCACTCACAAGCAACACCAACCGTTAACACCAAAAGCGATCAGAGAAATACTAGAGACACAAGCCAGGACCTATCACCAATTTTAGAATTCAAGCGAAACGTAGGGGTAAGACGAGGAATATGAAGACGAAGAGGAAGATACAAGGGAATCAGAACAAGAAGGTACTGATGTAATTATAGGAGCAATACCTTCTGAAGGAAGAACTTCCCCATCAACCCAAATAGTTATTGACGGAAAGGACCATACCGCGCTAATCGACACAGGATCTTTAGGTTCACTCATCAATGAAGCAATAGCGGAGAAATTCCCAGTCATTCCAGGCAAGTCAGTTCACCTTAGAAGAATAGAAGGTCACGCAATCGGAAACTCCGGAATCGCATTAATTCCAATCCAAATAGGAAGGCTATCAGTTACATACCCATTCATTATCTTCAACGACAAGACCGTGGAGGTGCTTCTAGGGATGGACTTCCTGAACAGGTTCGACATGGAAATTTGTCCAGGAAAACGCAAGATCATTTCCAACAAAACCGGCACGCTAGAGTCAACCATCTCGCCAGACTGTGTGATTACAAAGACAACAACACAAGAGCTGGAAGAAAAAGTCAACGAATTAGAAGAACGAATAGCGAAGGAACCAATATACGCGGAGGTTAGACATCTAGCATCCGGAGAACACGACAACTGGACACTCAGAGTCGCGCAAAGCATTACCATCCCCCACGAACGAAAGCATTTGTTTCAGTGAGCACTCACGGGATTCCAGCAAACGCCTCGGCGGTAGTACGACCGAACGACCGACTCTTCAGGTCTAACAAGCTCCTGATCCCACACATGTTGATCTCGCAAGAAACGATGTACGTACCGGTTACTAACGTATTAACAAACCGCTGCACACTATATAAGTCCACCAAGACTAGGAACACTCACAAACTTCGTTTCGAGCGACGAAATCCTCGAAGCAAACAAGTCATATAATTAATCACATCCAGATTAAAGGTCCTTCCCGCGCCTGAAAATTCTATGCCCATTAGTCAGGATGAAATAATCTACTCATCTTTTGAGACATTTGAAATCATATTATTATTGCTGACGATGGTTATCATCTTCTTAACTTACCGAGCATTAATGCGCTCAGGATTACTCACGCTTTTCAGCCAAAGCCTAGGAACATTCACCCACGGGAGAATAAAAATCACCGTGGTGGACGCCGAAAAGCCGGAGGAGAAGGCGAGGCCATTCCGTACTTTGTTCAAGGAGAAGACGAAGAAACCACAAACTGCCGACGAAGCTGTTCCCACGCCAAGACGAAACGTAATAAAGCTACCAGCTCTACTGGAGAAGGAAACCGCCGCGATGAAAAGGGAACTCGAACCAGTGGATTAAAACTTTCCATGTAAAGAGTGAATGACCGAATGGATGTACTCTTCCAGTCTTTTCACGCCCATATCAGTTTTCGTTGAAACTCTTATCAACCTTCGCTTTTAGTTCTGCTTCAGAACCCGATCCAGTGCTACCTACAAATTTATCTACAAGACGTATTCAAACACTCAAAACAACCAGTAACTCAAGTCTACCTTCCACCAAGTTTCGAAGGCCACAGCAAACCGAAACAGGGATCCTGTCAGACCCCTCAGACATAAGAAATTCTACAACAAAAACGAAGAAGTAAGGATGGGCAAACCTCACCACCGCAACTACCACCGCCGCCAACGAAGGACAGCATGCAGACGGCAACGAGAGACACTGCTGCTAGGTTTCGATCAACTGCAAAGAATGATAGTGAACTGCTTGTGCCTCCTCCAGGACCGTTTACGGGTCCTCACGGACCCTTCCACATCTTCAAACGTGGCCCAGGCGATCGAGCTAGTACAAACAACTAAGCAGCTAATTGACACGACCGCAGAGGGAGAGTCTCCTTTCTCATGCAACTCCTGCAGCAGTTCGAAAGATCTGTCACGACGGAAGACCTCATATGTCTTTTTTGTGGAAAATATGGGCACGGGTTTAATGGGTGTACACAAATGTACTACCAACCGATTCCTGTGCACTCGGAGCCCCAAGCAGGAACGAGCCATCAGTTGCAAGCTGAACTAGGTCATCCCCTAAATCATTTTGAAGATAAGGCATATAACGAGCGCGGCGCCAAAGCCCTTAAGGGTACTCCAAGGACGGTAGTAACTACAGATGAAGGTAGACAAAGATTTCCCTCGGGAAATTTCTATACCACAAGCTATCTACATGTGGACGAGCGCAGCTGTCCCCCACCCGGACTACAACCTTTAAAAATCGAGCGAAATCGAAGCCTTGAAAGAGCAATATACACATTCTACTGCGACAACTGCGATCGTCCTACACACGCGACACACAGGTGTACGGAAAGGAAGCCTTATTGCGGAACATGCAGAGGAGCTCATCGTCACTCCGACTGCACCAGCTCTTTGTTGACGTTATTCGGGTTTACCTGTACAATTTGTGGCGAGGAGGAATTTTGTCCCAACACGCGTGTGTGCGCCTTTTGTCTGGATGACTCACACACTATCAGAGCCTGTTCACGCTACAACAAACGATCAGCGACGACAATGTTAAGGATGCGAAAACCAACCCCCGCCTTTTGCACATTGTGCAACTCCTCCGTGCAATTATGCTCCGGTGCCCGGAATACCCTTACTGTTTGAAATGTAACAAATACGGAGATTCATACTGCTCCAAAGAGGAGGAGCCGACCAGCATCCGGAGGGCTCCTTCAGAATCCAGGGAAGAAGGTACACCAGCTAGGGCCGCCAACACACAATGCATTCGCTGTGGACTTCACCACTCGACTTATATTTTGCCGTGAATGGGGTCATCACGCTAGAGTTTGCAAGGTCCTTAAGCTAAGGAAGTGCGAAAATTGCCGCCAAACAGGTCATACAGATCGCTTTTGTAACAACAAACCGAAGGGACAATTACGATGGGGAATGGACCTTACGGTGCAAAGAAGGTCAACGCCTTTGCGAATTCCCAGATTTCGCCTCCGTTCAGGCAATTCCACAACTTCACCCACGTTCGACCTTAGCGCTATCCGTGACGACCTCTCCGGACCGGATTCAACCACACAGTTGGCAAGGGACGAGTCAGACTCCTCTTCATCAGCCGACACAACGGAATTGCGTCCTAGGGATGCCTCCCCACCATATTCCGCAGTAGCGGCAATAGCAACCACGGCGGACGTGGAACCCGTCATCAAACAGGAACCCCAAACATGCCCTGCTGGTCCAGCCAGAGCTCGCATCCATCACTACGACGTGGCGAGAAACCAGCTTTTTTACACAAGGCATGCGAATATTGTACCAGCCAAGGACGCCTATCCCTATATTGTAAAATGCACATGACACGCGTATGCCAGGTCTGTCTTTCCGAAGAACATACCAAAGAGGAGTGTACTGGTACTGCCCGGCGTTTTTATTAAGCCTGACGTGGCATCATTCTCACTGTACATAATTTCGACTGACGCAGACACAATTTTTCACACATCATTTCACACGATCTACAAGTTTAAATAGAACGGAGGAGGACGAACCACGGACATTCACGTTCCAGATTCCTATCTGTCAACAGCAATCCAGTTTCAAGTTCACATCTTCAGACTCTCAATCTCTCAACTATTGTGCAAAACGAAGGTTTCTTACGTCAACATAGAAACTTTCAGGAGTTCAATTTCACATTCCAAAGAAAACATCGTTAAATAAACATTTTAAATGTAGCCCAACGCAGTGAGTCCAAGTTAAAATGCCTAGCTCATGGTGGCGAGTACAGAGTGTTTTTACGAGCACTCTAATTACCGTGATCCGGATGTTCATTTATATCCTGGATTCACCTTTAAATGTGACACAACAGGGACTGCCACATACCATCTGCGAATCGGGGACCCGTGCAGGAATTCCTACAGGAAGTGCTCGTATTGACCGAGCAGGCTGGTCGGGAGGATGAGGCCCGAGCCGCCATTCCCCCCGGCTGCCACCATCCGCAAAAGAGCTAATAGCTCCCACACCTGGTGGCCACGTTACTACCAGTGCGCCCCAGGAAACCTCAACAACAGTACACCAGACCAAGTTACCAGTGGACAGTCACATCAGTCATATCAGTTATCGGCATTCTTGCCACCACGCTCGCCAGAGCACATTAGACCAGCAAAGTACTCTAGATGCATTCCTGCTGGCATGGAACTGGACTCGACTTCGTCATCCAGCGAATCTCATTCAGAACCTGCTCCCGGCTACCGCCGCCGTAATTACCGGACCATTGCCGAGGCGGAAGCCGCGATCCCCTACATCTTGCCCCTACCGCGTGATCTAACTCCGCCGCGATCTCTGGACTGGCTCGCACCCGCAAACCCAGCTTATAATCGACCTGGCTCCTCCAACAACTACTGGAACATTTCTGAAGAGAACTGGGAGAAGGACTTACTCTCCTCCTCATCATCCTCCTCTGCGTCCTCAGCCGACAGCTCCCTCTCTGCCACAATTCCTGCTGCAGGCGCGGGTGAGCAACCCGATAACCTTCAGCTAAACCCCAATCTGGCTCAACCTCAACCCATGGACATGGGTGACGACTTGGGGATTTCCCCGCGCCCGAACGTGCCAAATTTGGAGCTGCTCCTTCCCGATTGCCTTTGCTGTCGACTCAAGGGCAACCATGGTTGCAACCGCTGCCCTCATTCCATACACCGAGATTAACTGCTCCTGGACTAATTCGGATCTTCACGACAACGGACTCAAACGGACTGAATTCTACCTACACATAAGTTATATATTATCTATCTCTTTCTCTCTCTTACACACCGTGCATCCGGTTAGTATGTAGCCTCTATATCTAGTATATACCTACGTCTTTGTATGGACTCGGCCAACCATGGCCTTATGTAACATGGATCTTCTCAGTGGGTCTCAGTAGTGTAGCATTAGCTCTAAGAATACGTTTATCTTTCCTGCCAGCCCCTTCAGGGCAACACTATAGTTGTAGTGTATTCTCTAGATAGTATTTCGGTATAAGATTTGGATGCACACAGCGCCTGTGATTTGTTTTGTTCTTTCGAAGTAGTAATTGTTTATCTTAAGTACTTTTATTTCTACTTTATTGTGACTTTTCAATCAGGCATATGCATTCGGTTACATTATTTCACACATTTTGCGGTCAATACAAATCTTTGTTCAATCTTAGTAGTAGTGGTACGTACGTAAATTCTCAACATTTTGCTAATTAGCGGCGCCTACGTCATTAGCCAATTTATTCGCAAAAATGTTTAATCCAATTAGCAGCCATTGTTAAGGTATTAGCCTTCCATTTGGACATTAGGGCTTACCATTTGGGCATTAGGACTTCCAGTTTGGGTATTAGTGTCAAAAACTGGTGTGATCCTATTAGCGAGACTATAGTTTTTGCAAAATAGACATATACACAAAGTATATACCTATAAACTCATAAAGAATACAGCAAATCCTGCATGAGGCAGGAGAAAAAAGGGCAATACTCGTGTAGACGAAAGCATCAAGGCTCACAGGTTGGAGCAGCCGACAGGCATGATCCAAAGTAGCAACATGCGTTGCACGCAATGCGTGTTGATACGTAAAATTGAGTCATTACTTACCTATAACATGTGTTGGGCATTACACACTTTTAGGTGGTAGCATACACATGTGTGAAACTGTAAAGATACACAATGTGTATGCTACGTGTACACACCAAATTGCGTAATAAGCATATTACATGAGCAAATAACTATGGAAATTCTGCAACAAATTTCCAATTACATACGTAGGAAGGTAACTAAAATTACATATACGAGACGATAGCTAACATAATGTGTAATCATGTGCAATATTATATGTACTCGCGACAGATCGAATAACTATGGAATTTCTGCAACAAATTTCAAATTACATGTACGAAACGAAAGCTAATATAATGTGTAATCATGTGCAATATTATATATACCCCCGACAGATCGAATAACTGTGAAATTTCTGCAACAAATTTTAAATTACATACGTAGGAAGGTAACTAACATAATGTACAATCGTATGCAATATTATATATACCCCCGACAGATCGAATAACTACGGAAATTCTGCAACAAATTTTAAATTACATACGTAGGAAGGTAACTAACATAATGTACACTCGTATGCAATATTATATATACCCCCGACAGATCGAATAACTACGAAATTTCTGCAACAAATTTTAAAATACATATACGAGACGATAGCTAACATTATGTGTAATCATGTGCAATATTATATGCACTCCCGACAGCTCGAATAAGTACGCAAATTCTGCAACAAATTTGAAACTACATATGTAGCGTAGTACTTTACACTATGCATAAGCATGACCAATACTGTTTGTACACCCACCAGCAGAATGAAATATAAAAACTCAGCATACTTTCTGCATGTCGTTTATATAATCCTCTTAGTTGAGGGTAGCAAAAATAATCTTGTTAATTCAGTACGAGAGAAAAGTATTTACATAACTATATAGTAGGAAAACAAATTTACAAATGCTGTCACTTTTACAGTAGCAAACACACAGTCAGAATGTTGCTCTGCTTTATTTGCAAAAAGTTCGAGTGTTACACACTTGAAACTCTAGTAAACCATATTGAGACGACACATAAATGTTCTAATCAATACTGTTTAACTAAATTCCATCTAACTAACGAGTGCACAGTAATAGTAACAGCGACTAGTTTTCGTTGTCCAGTTTGTGATTATGTTAGTGAAAATGCAGACAATACTGTACAACATGTTCAAACAGAACATTTTTGTAACATTTGTTACAAATCGGTTTGCGATTGCGACAAAGGTAACTAAAACTTATTTTAATTTACTAATTATAATATTTAACAAAAATTAAAATATTATAAATATTTATCAGGTGTCACTCCACATTCTTCACGACAACAAGCAGATACCGCACGACTTGATACAACCCTTTCATTTAGCAACATAAATGAAGAAATTAACTATCTGACAGAGGAATTGGGAGCATCCTACAAACAAATCAACATAGATTATATCGATTTGAAGAATCGTTACTGCCGACAATGTCTAATACGATTCAACACGACAGCAAATCTTCAGACCCACTTGCAAGCATCACATCCAGAGCTCTATGCAGGAACTCCTATGCAGGTTGGTGGACAACATAATCCTATCGAAATCCAATTAAGGAATACTATGTTTGAAGATACGTTATCATTGTATGAAGCTAACTTGGAAAATGCTATTATATATGATATTGATTCGCTCTTTTTATCACTACGAGAGCAAATACGAAAAATTATGAGTGAATTTCTGGCTAGGTACAAACTTTTTCGAGTTCAAATGTCTATAGACTTACAGTTTAGTAGACAAACTTCTGAAGAAGAAATACGATATTCGTTTCCATATTTTCAAGGATTTTTATTAACGGTAAACTCTATAATAGACTTTGATTTTGTTATTGAGACAACACGAACTACATTTAACGAAAGAGTTGAAAAATACCAAAGAGCAGGATCAGGATGGAGATTAGATAAAGTGCTAAGTTTTAAAATGTTAATAGTTGAGTACGAACCATTTTCAGTAGGACGTCATATTCCATTACCGGAATTGCTGCAAAGGAAATCCAAAACTCTTATAAATCCGCCTGGAGATAAATGGTGTTTTATGAAAGCGATAATAGCACATGATGAAATATGTGGAAGATTCGTGACATCATATGCTCAAAAGAAAAGAACTTTAGAAGGTAACAGGTTTTATCGAGGGAGATTATTTGCTGGCTATGTTAATTGGGATGGTCTAGAAATGCCATTTACCTTAAACCAATTAAGAAAGTTTCACAGAAACAATCCAGATATTGGTATTTCAATATTAGAGTTTGATCAAGAGCGTGCAGACTCTATAGACGAAGAATATGAAGACGG
>JAANSN010006219.1:0-10928 GCA_036850665.1 Dicranocentrus wangi
AGGGCAAAGGTCACCTCAGTTATATAGCATATCTCGGCAACGAATAGCATTTTTGGCATTCTGACTTCAGTTATGAGTAGCAAGGAGCCCAACGGTGAACATACGTTACTTGACCTTTGCCAAAGGTCAAAGGTCAACTCAGTAAAACATCCTAAGCATGCAGCCTCTTCTATGAACTACCAGAGTTTTTATTACTCTAGCTAGCTTACCATGTCTACAATGCCTCTCCGAAAGAATAAATGAAAATTTTTAGACAATCGGAAAATTTGAGATTTCCCGATATCAATTTTTATTTCTGAGCCAATTCCTTCAATACTCTTTATTCTTTATCATTGTGCTCCAAAAGAATTTTAGCCTGTGGGCCGGCCAGCCAAGAGAGAGCTCAATGTGGTTCCCAACTTGTCATAAATCATCACATTGTCAGGGTAGGGCACCTGGATCCTCAAAAAATTGATTTCGTTGTCGTTTTGCAGTGAATTTGGCCCACGGCCACCACCACATCATCCACCTTACTCCATCTCAACACTTTTTTTATTTTCTTCGCTCCCATTACTTTTACCTAACCGGATCTGAGATATGAATGACTGGCTTTCGAGTATTTAGTTCCAATGGTGCACCGCTTTACTATTGTGGTCCCCTACGTCAAAAAGTTTACCCTCCCACTCTACACGTGATGTAGACTACATATTGTGCACAATTAGCTAATATGCTCAACCCCAGTAGTCCACAGCTAATATGCCCAGGCTAATTGTAAGTGTATCCAGCCAGTGTCTCTCCAACACACTAAATATAAAGGAAAATTAAAAAATCCATATCTCGCAAAACAATTGTTTTAATTTGAAGCAAATATCTCAAGTATACTTTATGCCAGAACCACCAACTTTTTTCGCGAGGGGTTTCAAAGGGGTTTCATACGATACGTGGTCCGAGTTTTGGGTCATGTTTCTGTATTTGTATTTGTATTTGTAAATGGTGCACCGCGCACCCCTATAATATATCAGTGGCCTCGGATAACCGTTAAAACTCCAAATTTGCTGTTCTGATTCATTTTTTTTGTTAGAAGGACCCTAAGGTCCGCTTGCGACCACCTGCTACTCCAGAAGCACTTTAAATCTTTGGACGACGACGGAGGAGAAGCAAGTCGCACTCTTAACGACTTCTTGATGCACGTGGTAAACTACTCGGACGGGATTATCTCCATGTTTAACAAAGTAGCCGTCCTTCATCCTGACGCGTTTGCTGTATGTTGCTGTCTGTAAACCCTTTCTAATTTGGAATCTGTGCCACCTCCTTGTTAACATATTTTATGTCGAGGCAGCAGCAGTTATATTTTTTATTACTTTCTTCCACCAGATGAGCCTTGAAAAAGGGGGTACTACTTTTGAACAAAAAACCGGCGTCATATTTGCCACTGGAGGCGAGTGGAGCGTCATTTTATTGGATTCAATTTCCTTAACCTGCCTCCATGACAGGGGCTTCGATACGATAGGCGAATTTTTGGAGGTGGTGGTCGGACACCCAGGTGGTGAGGAGGAGACAAATCTCAGGTTTCTGTCTCAGGTAATTCTTCCGGTTTTTTTAGCCGCCTTTACGCAATTACTCGGTAAGGCAATTTTTGTTTGTTCCTTGCTCACCATGTTGGTATCCCCCAAGATATTGAGGAACAGCAGCTTGGAGCAGAAGCCCGCCAGCGCCAACACAAGCGTCAAGTCGGGGATTTTCCCGGAGAGCAGCATTGCAGTTGTGGGCATGTCGGCTCGTTTCCCCGGAGCGAACTCACTGGAGGAATACTGGAACATTTTGGAGGGAGGGAGGGTCACAGCGGGAAGACCACCTCCGGAGCGAAATACCCTTTGTCATCTAGATCCCCGCTTGGCTGCAAACTTTCTGAGCTGTCGAGTGGACCGCTTTGATGCAGAATTTTTCGGGGTGGCTCCATCAGAGGCGGAATTTATGGACCCACAATCCAGGCTGGTGCTGGAGGTGAGCTGGGAAGCATTAGAAGACGCTGGGATTGTTCCAGAGAGCCTCCGAGGCTCCTCCACCGGAGTGTTCTATGGCTCGTGGAACCAAGACTACAAGGAACTAATGAACGAGGCGGCGTCATCCCCAAAGACCGACTATCTTCGAAAATATCTGGGCAGCGGACTCGGGTGTGCTGCCGCCAAGCTCTCATTTTTCTACGGACTTGCAGGCCCAAACATTGCGACCGAGTCGGCGTGCTCCTCCTCCATCATCGCAGTGGACCTCGCAGTCAAAAGCTTGGCTCGAGGGGAGTGCAACCTGGCGTTGGCCACGGGTGTCAATCTCATCTTGCAGCGCAATGAAAATAAGGTGGTCTGGGCTCGGGATGGGAAGTGCAAGACATTCGACGCCCATGCCGATGGCTACGGGAGGGCGGAAGGGGTCGGCGTCCTCGTTCTGAAGAGGTACTCTGACGCCGTGGCCAGCAATGACAGGATTTACGGGCTAATTGTTGGCTCGGGGGTGAGCCAAGAGGGGGAAAGCGTCAGTTTTGGAGCGCCCACCGTCAAAAGTGAAGCGGCTGCAATGAAGGCGGCCCTGAGGGATGCTGGAATATCACCGGCTGAGGTGGACTACATTGAAGCTCATGCAACCGGAACTGCTGTGGGGGATCCAATTGAAGCTGCTGCAATTGTGGAGGCATACAGCTCCGCAGAAGATCGCACTTGCCCGCTNCATGCAACTGGAACCGCTGTGGGGGATCCAATTGAAGCTGCTGCAATTGTGGAGGCATACAGCTCCGCAGAAGATCGCACTTGCCCGCTCTACATCGCCTCTGGAAAGACCAACATTGGGCACACCGAGTCTTGCTCCGGCATTGCAGGGATAATCAAGGTCCTCCTGTCCCTCCAACACGAGACTATCCCTCGCCACGTCAACCTGGGCCAGCTAAATCCGAGAATCAACTTTGAGCAACTTGGCGGCGTCATCCCCACAGAGAATGTGCCCTGGCCCAGAAACTCGGGAAGGGGGAGGGTGGCCGCCGTCTCCAGCTTTGGAATCACTGGAACAGATGTCCACATGATTTTGCGGGAAGCTCCAGAATCGTCACCCAAACCAACCCTGTCATCATGCAACAACATGACTGTTCCCCACCCACTTTGCCTCTCTGCGAGGAACGCAGCCGCCCTGGAGCAGTTGACACAGAACTACTCCGACTTTCTGGAGGGGAGTGAAGCTACGGCTGGGCTAATGGACATTGTGTACACGGCAAACGCATGTCGTGAGATGCTCAACCACCGGCGGGTGATCATCGGAAGAACGAGAGAGGAGTTGCAAGGAAACTTGAGAAACGGGAAATGGATCGACGGGACCATGATGACCACCTCCTCCAGTTATTATAATAATAACAATACCAGCAGCACTCGGGTGGCGTGCTTCACATTTCCCGGGCTCATTGGGAAAATGGAACTGGCCGGAGCAGCAGACCTCTACACCTCCTTTCCCGTCTTCAGGATGAGCATGGAGAGATGTGACCGGGCATTTAGAGCTGCTGCAACGACCAACTCGAGACTACTCCCAATTTTAATTGAGGCTCCGATCCAGCTTTCCGACCCCCGCCCGCTGGCGTGGTATGCCTGCGTGGTGGCAGTCCAGTACTCCCTGGCGCAGCTGTGGCTCTCTTGGGGGCTCAAACCAGCTTCCGTGATGGGCCACTGCCTCGGGGAAATCCCGGCGGCCATGGTGGCGGGAGTGCTGGAGGTGGAAGACGGCTTCAAGTTGGTGTCCACCTTCAGCCGGTTTATTGAGCTGGTGGAAGAGGGGATCGGCGGCGGTCAAATGCTCGCCGTGAGAGCAGACGTCGGGAGAGTGGAGCGGCTCATTGCGGCCTACATGACGACAGGGGCTCCTCCTCCTGGCGCCTGGCTCGACGTCGCTGCGCTAAACTCCCCAACGCAAACTGTGGTCGCAGGGGAGGTTGCCACCCTCCAGGCCTTTAAATCATTTTGTGAGGAGGAGGCGGGAGTGAGTGGTCAACGAGTCGCTGTGGAATTGCCTTTCCACTCGAGAGGAATCCAACCGGCGTTGGAGGCCTGCAGGGAGCACATTCCAAACAGCTTCCGCCCTCCAACCCTCCCCTACATTTCCAGTGTCACCGGAGGCCTGATCCAGAGCACGGACCTGAACGAGGAGTACTGGCTCAACTGCTTCCGGCACAAGGTCCATTTCACTCAGGCATGCAAAACTGCAGAGAGCTTTGGCGGAATTGAGCTGTTCCTGGAAATTGGACTCGGCGCATCCCTTTCAGAACTGACGGCGGAGAACGTGGGTGGAGGAGGAGGAGGAGGAGGGGAAGGGTGTGGCTCAGGAGGTGGACGGTTTCCAAAGTGCATTCCCTCTTTCGGACGCGCAGGAGGAGGGATTGCTCAGAGTCTTGCCTACCTGGTTGCTCTTGGAATGAGGATTGACTGGGAGGGCTACTACCACTCTTACTCTGTCTCCAAGGTCCGCCCCCTCCCCCACTACCCCTTCCAGCGAAAGTCGTTTTGGTTCAAAAGGGAGGGGAGGACGGAGGGGAAGGCGGAAGAAGGGGAGTCTGATGCGAGGCCGACAAAGAATCGTCGAGTTTCCAAAATCAAGGTAATCCATCCCCTGCTTGGGGCTAAAGTATCGCTGGCAAAGGGACACCAACACCAAGGGGTTACGTTTGAGGGGTCGTGCACCGACAACCACCCCTCAACACAGTTTCTTGAGGACCACGTCATCGGGAGTGAGGTGGTGTTCCCGGCAGCAGGATTCCTCGAAATGATGCTTGCAGGTGGAGTACACCATGAGATAAGTAGTAAGAGGGTCCACCACTCCTCCTCCTCCGGTGTCGTCGTCGGGACACCAAAACACCACCACATTTCCATCCATGATTTCCACATTTCCTCTCCTCTACTCGCAAACTGCTCGGCGGTGGGTGGTGGTGGTGGTGGCAGTAACAGGAGGACCCAAACAGTGATCGAAGGTGGAGCCACGGCGACATCCAATCAAATATCCGTGTTTTCTGAAAGGTGCTGTGATGACGACGATTGGAATCTTCATGCATCGGGCATTTTTGTAGCTGCAACAAGCTCTTGGGAAGAAACCCCCCCTGAACCCCCATTCTTCCAAGTTCCACTCGACCTGGGCCAACTAGCGGGACGAACTTCCGGAGGAGGAGCTGATACCGAAGTAGAAGCCGTCAAGTTTTATCAGCGGATGGCCTCCGTGGGGCTCAACTTTGGGGAAAAATTTAAATCCATTCTTGCTTTCTCGCGGGGTGAGGGGGACACGCTGGCTGAGGTCCACCGTCCCACCTCGTTGGTCCTGGACGAGGGTGAGGAGGACTACATCCTCCATCCCATTTTAATTGACGCCATGATTCAAGCCCACTTCATTCACAAGGGGTATGACCTCAGTGGGCGACTCCACGTGCCCGTGAGCGTGGGCCGGTTGGTCGTCATCCCCTCGAGGATTCCCCCTCCCCCGACGAGTTTGTCTGAAGCACCACCCCGCTTCTACGTATACTGCAGGCAGAGTGAAGACTCATCATCCGAATCCCAAGCGCTCCTCCTGGACGAGCACGGAGTTGTTTTAGCCCTGCTGGAAGCCCCTGTTCTAGCAGCAACCTCGGTGGAAGCCGTCTTGGAGGCTGGGAGGAGGCTAGGAAGCAACAACAATAATAATAATGGCCGCTTGGACACTTTTGAAGTCGTCTGGAAACCTGCCCACCACCACCATCAACTCCGACTCCCGTCGTCTAGGGAACCATCATCACCACCCGCGGAGGAGGGATCTCTGTCCCCTGAGATTTGCGCAAGGCTGACTTCCTTGCATCGCACCGAAATGACGAGAGAAGAGGGGCGCTTGGACGAGGCCGTCAATCGACTCTGCACCCTCTACGTCATCAACATGCTGCACGGGTTGGGGTGGGAGCAACCAGAGGTGGGGGTGCCATTTCGCCTCTCTGATCTCATCTCGAGGCTCAAGGTCAAGGATTCGCTAGCCCTTGCCTTTTCCCGCTACATGGACTTCCTGGTGGAGGACGGCCTCATGGACAGAGAGGAGGAGGAAGAGGAGGTTGGAACCAGTTGGTGCTCACTGAAGGAGGTCCTTCCACCGTGGAGCTTGGTGAAGGAGGACATTGGGCACCACCTCCACCTCATCCGGGACTACCGGGTCGCAAAAGTGATATCAGCATGCGGCTCCAAACTGGGCCCACTCCTCCAAGGAGAGCTCTCTGGGCAGTACATTCTGTTCGGAGTGGAGGAACGGGAGGAGGATGGAGGGGATGGGGTGGAGGAGTCGCTCGCAGAGACATACTATTCCAACACGCGCTTTCGAGAGGACAGGGCAGCCATGCAGGAGCTACTTGAGGAGCTGGTGGGTGAGCATGAGCGCAGCTCCTGCGGAACTGGAGGGGAGGATGGGGTTGGAGCAGCAGCGGTGGTGGACCCACTTCGGATCCTGGAGGTGGGCGCCGGAACCGGTTCATTTACGCGGAGCGTGTTACCAGCTCTGGCGGCGGCAGGAGTCCCCTTCACCTACTATTTCACTGACATTTCAGCGGGCCATTTCGAGAAGGCGAAGGAGCGGTTCAGGGAGCACGAGGACAGCATCGTCTACAAGTCGCTGGACATCGAGAGAGACCCGCTGGAACAAGGCTTTCCTCCGGGTTATTTCGACATTGTGGTCGGGGTGGACGTGTTCCACGCGACGAGCCACCTCCAGAGGACAATTGACAACGTGCGGCGTCTGACCCGAGCCGGAGGAACACTGCTCATTGGAGAGTCGGAGGGTCCGGTCCGGGAGTTTGACGTCATCTTTGGGATCCTGAGCGGCTACTGGCTCTTCCAGGACAGGGAGCTCCGGACTAGGCACTGCCTCGTCAGGGCGGACAAGTGGGAGGGGATTTTGAAGCAGGCGGGCTTCAGTGGGGTTTCCCACATGCTCACTGCAGGTGGGAAAAAGAGTGTGATTATTGGGAGAGCGTTGAGCACTCCACCAGCACCACTACAGGTTCGGGGACTCGGACTTCCAGGTCGTCATCACCACCATCGCCACAGATGGCTGCTCCTTGGGGACCAACTCCCAAGCGACTTGCTTGATCTTCTTGCCGCTAAACTGAGTGGGGTGGGGCGAGAGCTGATTGTGGAGCAGCATGGGGGCTCCTTGATTCAGAACGAGAGGCTCTTGAGGGACATGCTCAGCACTTGCAGTGACGAACACGAGACAACTCTTGAGGGGGTTCTCTGCTTCGTAGGAAGGGGTGTCGAGGAGGAGGGTGAGGGGGAGGAGGGGTGGGGGGACAGGCGAGAGGCTCTCCGAGCCCTCTTCCTGGTTTCAAAGTGGATTGCACAACGGAGAGTGAGTCCGGCTCCGACGCTCCATCTGGTGACAACTGGGACCTGGCTCAGTGGGCATGAAGGAGACTTTGCTGGAGGACCTGTTGTGGACCCCTCCGCTGCCGCACTCTGGGGGCTGGCCCGAAACGCGAGAATTGAAATCCCGGGGCTAAACTCGAAAAGCATTGATCTGGATCCGGGTGTTGGGTGGGGGGACAGGCTGGACGCTCTGCTGACCGAGTTGTGGCTGGACGACAAGGAACCGGAAGTTGTGCATAGGCAAGGAGCTCGCTACGTCAGAAGGCTCAAGGCTGATGATGATGAGCAGCGGAAACAGGTGGCGACCAAACTGGACTTTCCTCGGGGAAACAGATTTGAGGTGGAGCTGCCAAAGTCAAGAGCCCTCTCGGAGCTGAGCCTAATTGTTCCAAAGAAGGAAGTGGGGGAATTGGTAGGATCCCAAATTGAGGTCCAAGTGCGGGCTGCGTCCCTAAACTTTCGGGATGTGCTCATCGTCATGAAGCCGGCTCACTCCGTGTTTGAGTCGATATCCAACGTGGGGCTGGACTACGCCGGGATAGTGACCCGGGTAGGGCCCCACGCTGAGCGATTGGCAGTGGGTGACTCGATTTATGGACTGAGCGTGAGTGACAGCACCATCGCGTCACACGTCGTCGTCACGGAAGAGTCTTACGGGAGTAGAATCCCTTCCGGGCTAACTTTCTCGGAGGCAGCGACCCTCCCCGCCGTCTTCCTCACTGTCTGGTACTCCATGGTGCACGTGGCTAAAGTGAAGGCTGGGCAGGTGGTGCTGGTCCACGCGGTGACTGGCGGGGTGGGGCTGGTTGCCATTCAGATTGCAAAGTTGTTGGGTGTGAAGCTCATTGGAACTGCGGGAAGTGCGAGAAAGCGAAACTTTGCGAGGTCACTCGGCCTCCGCCACGTTTTCAATTCGAGAGATTTAACATTTGGGGAGAAAGTGGAGAAAGTTACGGGAGGCGCAGGGGTGGACATGGTGCTCAACTGCTTGACCGGTCCCGGGTTCAAAGAGACTTCCATGGACCTTGTGAAGGACGGCGGCCACTTTGTGGAAATAGGCAAACTGGACATTTGGTCGGACGAGGAGGCCGCCTCAGTCCGACCCCATGTCCATTATGGCGTCATTTGGGTTCCAGACATTGGACCCCGTGCCATCCGCGAAATGATGAGCAAGATGAACGAGCTGATCGAGTCTGGGGATCTCTCCCCGCTGCCAATGACGCGCTTCCAGGCTTCCCACCTCCCTGCTGCATTCACCTACCTCCAGCGCGCCAAGCAGCTCGGGAAAGTGATTGTGGAGCTGCCAACGTGGCAAGTGGAGGAGCGGAGGTTCAGAGAGCAACTCTTTGACAGCTGCAGCCGCTCCTACCTCATCACTGGGGGAATGGGCGCAATTGGATTAGCTGTAGCGAAATGGATGGTGGTGGGCCAAGGAGCGAGACATGTTGTTCTTGTGGGTCGCTCCCCACCCAAGCCGCCCGCCGTGGAGACAATTAGCCAGCTAAACGAGGAATTCGGAGCAAACGTGGTTTGCAGGCAGGCAGACGTCTCGAGTTACGAGGAGTGCAGAATGCTTCTGGAAAGTTTGAGAGAGCTACTTCCACCTCTCGGGGGTATTCATCACGCCGCTGGAATTCTCTCCGACAAGTTGCTCGTCAACCAGAGTTGGGAGGAGTTCGGCTCGGTTCTCCAGTCCAAAGTGGACGGTCTCTACAATTTGCACCGTCTGTCGGCCCATCTTCCCCTCCAGTTTTTCGTTGCACACTCCTCCATGTCATCCACGTTTGGGAACGCTGGTCAGAGCAACTATGTTGCTGGAAACGCGTACATGGACTCCCTGATGGCTGCAAGGGCCGCGTTAGGACTACCTGGGTTGGTGGTCAATTGGGGTCAATGGAAGGTAGGATTGGCGGAGAATGTGGAGACGGAATTTATGATCCCATTCTCCGCCCAGGCAGGAATCGCCGCTCTGGAGCGATTCTTTCTAGAAAATAAAGCGTCTGTTGCGGTGGGTAGGTTGAACTTGCCGCCGATCCTGAAAATGTGTCCCCTCTACGCTCACACCTTCCTAAAGTACATGGTCTCAGGAGGGGAGAAAAACGTGGAGCAGGTGATTACTTCCGAAGGGGATGGGGCCCGAACTGAACTCCCCTTCCTCACTCAATATAACGGCCAAAGGGCTCGGCTGACGGCTGATAAGAGAGAAGCGATGCTGCTTGATTTTGTGAAGGGACTGGTCTCCTCCATTTTGGGTCTCCGAATGGAGGAAATTGACGGCAGTGCTGAATTTTCAAGCATGGGAATGGACTCCCTCATGTCGATCGATTTCACAAACAAGCTCCAATCCGAGCTTCCTGGAGCCTCTGTTGGCTACATTGACATGGCTGAGTTTGGAAGCGTGACGAAAATGGCTGGTTTTATTGACAGGCTTATAGCATAAATTGTTGCTAAATATTACATTCAAGCAATGGTAAAATCCTCTGCCAAAGGATTGTTTAGCGATATTATTGTTGTTTCTGAATAAAATTAAAAGTTTAAGTGCCTACAACATGCAGTATATAATCAGTTTAGTTTAATCTATCCACTCAAGAGAACAAACACATTGGTTTGATGGCTTAATTTCGAGAGTAAGAATGATGGAATGATGATGAATGATATGATAGCGATGAGTGCTGTCTTTTAATTAAGAAACTTCAGAATCACACAAAATAACCTGCACAAATCCTCTCCTTTGCTGTCAATGCATGAGAGGCCAAAATAATCGACGCTAGGATTGAGTTAATTTTACATACCGAAACCAAATAGACTGCTGTCACGAGCAGGATAGATAGCTAGACTGACTGTGTAGTGAAAAGTATAATAAGGATATATCTCCATAAAATGGAGCATAGATATATATTTATTTATTTTCAGAGTTAAAGAAGTGCCGATAATACGGGCGTGTAGTTTCCGAGAACACATGTAAATGGTCATGATGAGATGACCCTCCTGACAATCTCCGAAGGCCCCTGGCCCCGAGAAGATTTGTCGACTCCCTGACGTTTAGTCAAGGGTCCATATAGTAAATATGTAGTTCGAAACTCTCCAATCACTCCATTTTCTCTACATCATCACGCAGATGCACACGCACACATAGACTCAACACTGACTGGCTTATTTGGCAATAGTAGTACGTTACTTTGGATTCAATCAATTTTCTCAAAATCTGATTTTTGCATGTTTTCATGTTTGCATGTTGCGGGGGCCCTTTCCTTGGGAGAACGGGCCTTGGGGGAACGGGCCTAGACCCAATAATAATATGGCACGTTAGTGAAACTAAAAATGAAAGCAACACTGCTCATTCTATTCAGAATCAAACGCGGATTCCAAAAATTGGTTGGCCAACGACAATTAACAATTTTCTAAATCTTTTTTTCGTAATCTGAACCAATTTCGCCAATTCCAGCAACACTAACACCAATAATAACAATACGTTGATTCACAGTAGAAATCCGCGCTAGAGCTAAAAACATCCCCTCCCGTGATGATCATTTATATTTATCTTCCCGACTGCGC